>JAPYZI010001482.1:0-31824 GCA_030523105.1 Ophioninae sp. A BG-2022a
AATCGCAAAAAAAGAGGCAAAGGGGTATGTATGGAAAAATTTGCAAAAATCGATGGTCCAACTTTGAAATTCTTCCAAAAATCGAAAAATCATCGGATTTTAATGATTAAAAAAGCATTTTGAAGAGAAAATCATAACGAAAAGATTGAGCGCAAAGTGGAGTGCCAAATCCCAAAGGAAAAGAAGTTATCCATGATTTAGTGAAAAAACTTTTTCCCCCAAAAATAAAAAAAATTTTTTAATTTTTAATATTTTTTTTATTGGTCTATCTCGATGTAACTTTATCCCCTGAACACGAATAGACCATTTATTTTCCCGAAAACCTAAAATTTCCATGAAAAAAAGGTAAAAAACATCTAAAATCACGATTTTTTTGCTGTGTGCAGTGCTTTCGACGAAAATTCGTTGTTATTCGTAACCAGCTGAAAATTTTCGATCAAATAGACCCTTTTAAAACAGAAAAAAAAATGTTCGACTACCCCGGCCACTTTTCCGGAATCTCAAAAATCACGAAATTTCAAAAGGGTGCGCTTGGAAAATGTTTTCGCCTAACTTAAATAATGGCGTTGGATTCAGATTCCAGCGTGTTCATCATTCCCTTAAACCCATTGTTTCACTATTATCACTATTTTTGGTATTTGATACAAACATGATAATAAATTATTCATGTTTGTATCAAATACCAAAAATAGTGATTTTTAAACGAAAGCGTTTCTGGCTTATCAATTGTTGGTTTGGAATATAACTCGCAAATAACGCTACGGTATTTTAAAAAAGAATAAATAGTTCGGTACACGTAACGAAATTGGGTTACGATTTTTTTTAGAATTGGACAAAAAGCCGTCAAAGTGTAAGAATCTGGAGGATATCATTACCACTACCCAAGAACCGTCAACGTCACCAGCCATTACTGAAGAGATCATCGTTCGATCAACATCGACAACTGAAGAACCGACAACGTCACTAGCTATTACTGAAGAGATCATCGTTCAATCAACATCGACAAGTGAAATTCTCACTACCGGTAATGAAAGCTGATTCCGTAATAACGGTAGTCTTATAACATGATGGGAAATTTTCAAAAAAAAAAAAGATTATCATGCCGTAAGCACCCTGCAATTTTTATGATTTGCAACAATTGGAAAGATTGGTGAATTCTTCAGATAAACGAGTATATACTCGTCCAAAAAATTAAAAGAACAGGAAAAACAATTACACGTTTCTCAAACCATATTAAAAACGCTGTAACTCGTAAACAAATTTATTGCAAGGACAATAAAAGGATTTCGATGGCTTCAAAATAGGTTTTTTTTCGCTTCAGCACGACAATTTATCTATGAATTACAGAATTCCAAAAATCACCAAAAAAAAATATGAAAAATAATATTTCTGCTTCGTTAATTGTTTTGGATGAGTTTTTGTGTGCGAATGCAATTTTAAAGGTTATACCGAGACATCCCCGCCCGCACTACCAGAAAGATACAATTCTGACGTTTCGGAAGCGAAAATAATAACTTCCGAAGAACGTTCGAAGCTTCTCAACGCTAATGATACAAACGACGAGCAATCGTCATCAGGTGGGAATAAAAGGGTTACTGAAAACTGGGATTTTCTTCCTCAAGTCTACTCTCAACAAGCAGCAAGAACAGAATCCGAGGACACTCCAGCCGAGGACGCTTCCGAGGACACTCCAGCTATCATGCGAATGAACGAAGGGAATTCGGCTGAATCAAAACCCAATGAAGCAGAAGGAGGAAACCTAACGCCGAATATCTCCACGAGTAAGTCATCAATTATCAACCAAAACTCCGCTGAAACGTTTTACATCCCTCGGTTGGAGTAACCCGAAGAAAATCGAAGTGATCATCAAACTGACGCGGAGAAAAATCATTGACGATAAATATTTAACAATCTGCTAATAAGTGAACGAGTAATAAGCTTCTAAAAAAGTCGACATATTTTCCATCAATCATTAACAACAGTTTGAGAAATCTTTTATTCCCTGAGGATAGATCTCGCTTTTTTAATTCGCTTGGTTAATCAAGATTGAAGAATCACTCAATGACCTTTCATTTTTCAGTAACCGATGAATATTTTTCGTAAAAATCATTTCGATTATAAAGCTCCCGCTGATAATTGATATTCCATCTTCCATTGTGGTTTTGAGTGCGAAACATAATAATAAGAAAGTTACGAGCGAGCTTCTATTCTGCATTTGATTTTTTCGGTGTCCAATTACTCATTTATGACAAACTGACGTTTCCGGTTTTCATTACTGTTAGAGAAACATAAAACTTCCATTTCCGGTCTCGATTTCTATAAAAGGAATGAAAAACTTGAATTTCCAGGTCGATTCATTAATAACAATAATAAAAATAACAACGATAGGCTTCCACTATATCCGATTCATGAGACCGATTCTCGCTTAATGCAAATATTCAAAATTGATATCTCGATGCTCCAAGGTTTTGAAAAATATCAACGTTTCCAAAAACCGTAAAATTTATTAAACATACAAAATGAATTGAATTTAATGTTTTAAAAAACGTAGGCTTTTAATGTTTCGAAGGTAGCCGAAGGGACTTCCATTTAAAGTTCGAAAAAAGAATTGGGAATAATATGATTTCCGTCAGGGAACGAAATATTCTGGATGGAATTGAAATATTGATAAATCGCTTTCAGGTAACCCAACGGAGCATCGGTCGGACATTTCTGAGGACCCGCTCCGGAAGTGAGAAAATTCTCGCGTCTGAACCATCGAAGAGTATCAATCGTAAAATTATTATTTTTTTCTTTGGCACTTTATTAACGTAACATAACAAATTACGAAACGATATTTACAAGTCCTTAGCGTATAATATGGCGTAATCGAGCTGTAAGAATGACACGTTAAAAATAAACAAAAAAATGCCTTCGCGTTAATATTTCGTAGTTTGAAACACTGGTCAGTATATCGTTAACGACGGATGAACTTTTGAGCTTTGACTTTTCGAAATTGGCCACGCGCTGAATCAACATTTTCAATTAATCTATAGAGAAAAATATCCAATTGCGATTCGCGAAAAAAGAATACTTATTCCGTGAAATATCATTTATAAATACCTTTTTATAATTTCTCTAACGCGTAATTACACGAACAAGAACCGAAGTGTCTCCTGACGACACGAAACAAAAGTGTGCGACTATTATTCCAGAAATTCTACATTTTCACGAATAAACGATTATTCGTTTTTGTTTTTTCGATTATTCGTTATACGTGAAAATCTGGAATTACAGGCTCTTCGTCTAATGCAACGTGGAAAACTTGTACTAAGCACATTGCGCTTTTTCTGCATCGAATTCCCGATTCGTTACGTTGATGAACGCGACTATGAGAGCACCCAAGAATTTCTTCGATAACGACTACAATTTTATATTTATTTTGACCGTTGATCGATATTTTTTTCCAATTGATCGAAATATTTTTTCTAATTGCTCGAAATTTATTTTTCCCCTATTTTATTTTTCAAATTGTTCGAATTTTTCTTTTTCCTTTTTTGGAATTTTCCATTTATCGGATGACCATTCTCCACAAATCGTAGAATTTCCGGTGTATCGATACAACTAGAGGCGATAACAAGGCCTTTTTACTGGCTTCGAAGACCATCCGATTTTTGTACAAACTACGCAGGATATCCCTGAAGCTCCCTAGTTAAGAGTATCGGCTTAATTAGGAAACTTTAGTAAAAAAAAAAATGCCACTTGTTCAGCGATCCCATAAATGGACGCTTTTACATCGATGATAAGGACGAAAAATCTTGACCTTAAAAAAAAATACATTATCGCCTATTTGTTCGCGCTCGTTTTTTTTCCCTAAAAAAAGAAATTGGAACGATAATAAATATTAGTATTATGAAAACATTGTACATACAAAAAGCACAGGCAACCGATTTTTCATACGAGGCCGAAGTTTGCATTGTTTGGTACCCAACGAAAATTAATATTTTTTAATTAATCGTATTCATTTTGACAATTTTTCACAACGATAATTATAATTTTGCAACTGCACGAATTAATTTTGGAAAACTTTCACGACGAAAGTTATTATTTTTCAATTACACGAATTAACTTTCGTTAATTTTCATAATAACATTATTATTTTCCAATTACTCGAATCCATTTTCACAAACTTTCATTACGAAAATAACTCGGTGCTTTTCTAGAGGTCGTTGATTTTAGAAATCAACGATTATAACAAGCGAAACAATTTTTTTTTTGCATAATAATAAAAACGAAAAAAAAAATGAAATTTCGTTGAGTTCCAAAGTTGCAAACTCCTCGACCACCTTTTCCCTCCTTTCTTCAAGAATTTGGGGATTTCGTTATCGCGTACGTAAAGGGATGAGAAGGGAGTGAGGGGGACCAAATTAATTAAACTTCATTACGAATTGACAGCACCTTGAAAAAAAGCGTAAATCGTCTCAGGAGAGATACCACCAACGAGTACGAGTAACGACAAAGAAAAATCTAGAAAAAAAACAACCAGAAGTCATACAAAGACGAAAAAAAATTCAAGAGACCAAAAAACAAAAGTACGTCGCGAACGGTCACCGTTTGTACGAACGCGAATTATTTCTGCTGTTTCTAACAATCGTCATTGAGAGACCAAAAAGAAACAAATTCTAGTAATTTCCATATTAAAGACGAAAGAAATCCTGATTATTTTTTTAACTAACGCGACAAGCGTTTGAATTGATTTTTTTTATATTAAAATTAATATCGAAGCAAAAAAAAAATATGTCATCGAAATCTATAATTTATACGCTTGCGACGAAAACTTCGATTTAAGCCGAAATTCGACGGTTCAACAAAAAGTGTTAAAAAAATCAGAGATATTAAGGCCATTGATTTTGAATAGTAATCGTATCAAAAAGTTATAAGCGGATCGCTCATGATAATAAATATTCAAGACGCAAAAACTAAAAATGAAAAAGTTTTTTTGAAAAATGAATTTGTTGAATTTCCTAAACAGTTTTAATATTATTCCGAACTCGCTTTTCGTTTTTACTACATTTATAAACCCGTTCAGTCAAGGATTCGAGAGCTTTGAAAGACGACTCGGAATCTCTCTAGAAAAATATAAAACATTTACAATCGTTGATCCTTGATTTATCAGAAATTGATAAAGTTGATTCTTGTATTTTTCAAAAAAAAAAAAACGCTTTAAAAATAAAGAACTCTAAAAGTAATAATAAATATTCGGGAGACCAAACCCGCTGATTGCACGGGTAAAAAAAAAGTATTTTGTATAGAGTATTCGTTGATTATTTGTTTTTTTTTTAACAACCTTTGGGCATTATGAATTTTCGTAACCGACGTCCTTTACTTCGATGCCTTATGTTTCCTCCGATTTTTCCAGAATCGCGAATTACCGTTTATCTGATAAAATTGAACTTTCGACTGTACAAATGTGATCTCGAGGACCGTCGATGGTGGTTTTCTGCTGTGAGCACCGTGTAAAAATATCAGGCTATTAGCCGGATGAAAGGACGATTAATCGAGGCGAAAATGGGTCATCCGAATGGATAATTCGATGACCGTTATTGAGTTGTACGATTCTTTCAAGATCGCTTTGTTCCTCCATATCCCATGGGGTTCCTCGGCTCAATAATACTTTTTCTTGTACTTGCGATAACGCTCTTCCTCGGACTGTCGACGAAGCTGAACGATCAGCTCGCTCGGCACGTCCCAGAGCTTGTCAACGTTGTTGAGCAGAGCTTCGGTGACTTGACAACATACCGCAGCCATGTTGACCTGTGCGCTGAGATCGGTACGATCGCGCGGGTAGATGTAACGAGGCGGAAAGAACGACGGGGCGACGATCATAGCAACATTGTGTATCGACATTTTGTTCGTGCTTTGATTCTCTATGACAACTTTGAGAAAATTCAGCAAGGCACGTAGCGTGCAACGATGCTCAACCGGCAACAGCAGCACCAACAAATTCAGCGAGTACGAGATATCGTTTGGATTCTTTACGCCTGTATGGAAAGAACAGAAAACGAAACGGTGCACCATCAATAATTGTGGAAAACCATCGATACTTGTTACGAACGATCAACATTTGTAGGGAACCATCGATACGTCTTGGGGACGAGCTTGAGTTGGTAGGATCCTTCAATAATTGTAGGAAATCATCAACACTTGTAGGAAACCATCGTCACTTGTTGGGAACCATCGGGATCTTGTAGGAAATCAACGATACTTGTAAAGCACCGTCGGTACTTGTACGGAGCCATAATCGCTTGTTAAGGAGCAACGATACTCAGTGAGAACAATTGTTACTTGTTAGGAAGGAAAGAGGAGGAAAGCGGTGCTCAAGCATTCGAAACTTGTACTCAAGAAATCCGCATAAGCGTAAAAATATTTTTAACGTATTTAAAACGTTGCTTTTGTTGTCGTATCAACTATACCGCTAAGAATATGATTCGGAACAAAAAAATGTTTGGCATTTAAAAAAAAAGATCGAAATTCGAGAACTCCGTCCCTTTTTTCGTCCTGTCACGACGATTTCCGTTTACCGAAATCGACCTAATTCGGTCAATTTCTGTAAAGAGACATCTTGCGCACTCGAAAAATGAAACGGTTATCCATTTCTTGTAAAAATTTGGATCAGAATGGACGATTTCTGGTCCATCGAAATAGCAGATTCGGATGTCATCATCGTGGCAACGATATTTTAAAAAATTCATTTATCTATTTTTATCAACGCAAACTCATGCGAATTTTCAATGGAAATACGTATAAACGTTTGGGCGATTTCAGTGACCCAAACAGGCCCACATAAAAATTGGAGAGAATTGTTTGACATTGCATTTGAACGATGCAAAAATGACATGCTAGGTGAAAAGTTACTCACTGTGGCTCTGGTAGAAAGCATCGATGAGTTCGACGGTCAGAAGAGGTTGAGGCAAATCCCGCAGCAATTTTTTCAGCACCGCGGATAAATCGTGACACGTGGTTCTCTCGAGGAGGCCATCGATTTCGCGGGGCTTCGAATAGAAATCCATCTCGAGTTCGGCACACAGCGACTCGACTTTTTGCTTGTGACCACCGACGCGAAGTATTCCTTCCTCCCCGACGCCTCGGAGGGTAAGCTCGTGCAAAAGCTTTTGAAATACGAGCGGTATATTGCTCTCGTCGCTCGTTAATTGGCTGTCTCGTAATAGCAGCGTCGACAACGATACACCGAACAAATTCCCAGCTGCGATCGAAAAAAAAACAATTTTAACGATGGTGGAAATATATACAGGTATCACACTGCCTTAATCCGGCACTAACCCATGTACGAGATTCGCTCGAAAAATAAAGTGACTTTTCAAATCTCCCAATAAAAGGCATAAAGTTCATACCTGAATGTTTCTGATAATAGAGATGTGAATTTTTCACGAATTACTGGGACCTCTTCAATTGAACAACATTCACTTTTCTTCTTATAGTTGAAAAAAGTATTTGAAAAGTTTATTGCAAAAAACAAAAATGGCATTCGTAAAAATCTTTGCTACTCGTGTTTTGGGTATTTTAGAACTTCGAAGACTAAAAATTTAATCAATTGGCTTCACTTATTCTATTTATAACATGCTGCGAATAAATATGAAATATTTTTATCTTTCTAAAGATAATTATTGCCACATTGTAAAACGAGAAACTTCGAAACCTTTCGCGAGACCAATTATATCAGGGCTCCAACGCAATGCCGCAAAATATGTCAAATCTGGTTTCTCTAAGATATTACGAAAAACGCCGGAGGCATCATTTTGAAATTTATGCGGCTGTTGTAAAACCCAATGACGCCCAATGACGCGTTTATTTGATCTCCGATAAAAAAAAGAATGTGTTTACTATTTTTCAAAAAAGAACAGGTCAATGATTTTTACAAATTTTTCTATGTTTCGTTTTATTAATTATCCGTTTCAACCATCGTTTTTTACGACGAAATCAATTGTGGAAAACCTGATAAAATATTCTTGGAAAACATGATAAAATCAGATTTGACATTTGCCTCATCGAAGCGCCGATACCATTGACGCGAGAAATATGTTTATTATAGTTTACAAAATCGTTATAAAAATCTCGGTAAACACTATCAAATTAAATTTGTTATTCAAACTCTTCAGTGCTTCTAAAAAAACAACACTGTCAAATGTCAGATGGAAGAAAACCTTGAAAATATCGTTATAGTCTTTCACGTGTATATTTTAATGTTTTTTAGGAAACAAATGTAAATGATTAATAAAATTCTGTACTTTTTCGAGAATAATCTCAAAACGCACGCAATTCAGCTAACCTTTTCTCCTGCGCTTGTTGGGTTTTCGTTTGACCAGAGGAACATTGTACTTGTCGAAGACAGCGCTAAGTTCGAGCCACAAGAGAGGTTGGAGCCTGGTGAGATCGCGCTGGGAAAGCATTTCGACGCGTTCGCGGGCGTCGTCCTTGGTGAGATCATCATCGTTCCACACCTCCGGTTTCGTTTCGTTAGCTCGGCACATCTCCTCGAAGCTGAGATGCCCGTGTGACGAGGTACGATTAAGGGGGTGAGTTATCAGAGTGTCTTCACTCGGCCTTGACATACCGTACAGGCTACTGTGACTGCGCGTCACGCTCGCGTGACTTCCGGGACTGCGTCTAATAACCATGAAGTCGCGCGTAATGAAACGTAAACGAATACAACTTGGAGG
This sequence comes from Ophioninae sp. A BG-2022a, assembly GCA_030523105.1. Classification (NCBI taxonomy): domain Eukaryota; kingdom Metazoa; phylum Arthropoda; class Insecta; order Hymenoptera; family Ichneumonidae; species Ophioninae sp. A BG-2022a. Next base: position 8,718 of record JAPYZI010001482.1, read on the forward strand.
AGTGAATTTTTCAAATAAAAATTTCAAACGAAAATGCGCGATCACAAATTACCGCAGGGTCGACTCTTTCGGTACGGAAAGTTTATCCGCGGGATCATCGTCTAGATCTGCCGTGTTGGCAACTTCGCTGGGGTCGCTCCCGCTTCGCCTTTGTATTACTGGCCTTGACAGATGAATCGTACCCAGCCGCTGATAAGCCGTCAATTTGATGCCCTCTGGAAAGAAACAATTATCATTCGTTACTTCCCAATCACGTGATGGTGAATCCAAATATCTCGCGTACAAAAGAGACTCCAGGTTTTCTTCAAATTCACAGATATCAAAGTTAGGAAATTTACCAAACACTGTTAAACGAACACGAAATAAATTTACCGGAATCAGTGGCAACATCCCCACGCTGCGCCCAGTGTCCCGTTTTTCGAAAGATCTCCTGAAGCGGCTGAGGCGTCGGTGGCACGATGGTGACCGGAGCAGGAACCGTCGTAGGCGCGCTCGGTAATCTGCGAACTGTTTCCTTCGCTCCGGTTGGGGCTCGTTGGAAAATTGAGACGAAGCTCGGCACGTTCACACTGTGAAACGCACCGATTTGATCAAAATAGTACTTTTCGGGTATTAATAGAAAACATAATGATAACTAAATAACAAGGGAAGCAAAATTATTCGGTGAAGCGGTTCCAATAATGAATCCTGATTCAAAATACGAATGGGAATTGGAATGGGTGGATAAACATCGCGAATGATACGGGTAAACTCGAAAAGAAAGCGATTTCAAGGATTCCGAGAATTACTTCTGGTGATGAGATCCCATTGCACCAGCGACCGTAGGTGGTGAAGGTGGCGATGCACTTCCCGGTGTTTCACCGGATGTTGAGTCCAGAGAATCCGGGGTAGCACTTCGAGATCTCGTGCCTGTGCTTGAAACCTGGAAAAAATCATGTGCCGTTAAACTCTAGGCCAAATCCGCTTAACTATCAATCGATCTGTAATCTACGAAGAAACTACTTGTATCAAGGCACTCTATCGATCGAAAATTGCTTCTGACCTCAACATCCTTGAAGACATCCCGTATATCTGGTTTACGGGCTCTCGTGCGTTGATTGAATCTCTGCTTGACTGTGTGATTGAGAGATCTGACGCGCCGCTTAACAGCCTCGGCTTGTGCACTGGAAAGTGGCCTCAGTGCAGCTCCCAATTCCTCCGGTTGAACCTCACGCCCGGCTTTCCAAGGCTCCGTGAGTTCGCTCAAGCCTGCCGCTCGTAACCATTCCGCCTCTTCTTCTCCCTCTGCGACAAACCCACTTCCAAGTTACCGAAAACTCTCTACTATGACTACGCTATGCAAAAATATTGAGAGCCAGTGGTTTCGGAGAGTCTCTAAATTCGCCTTTTTGCCCATCCTCGACTTACAATAGAACGGTTATTACTCGAATAAATGGTGATTGAAGTACTAGATTTACCATCGTAACTACGCGGACTGCACTCCTCGTCTAGATAATCGTCCAACATTTTCGTCTCCTCCATCATTTTTTGATACGCCTCCCAGTATTCATGGAGATTGGCCTCCCCACCGGAGTAAGTCATGCCGTGAGATCTATCCATATTGATAAGCTGTGTGTTTATCGGTTTTCTGTGACCAGCCAAGTACAAGGAACAGGACGGTTCGTCAATGACGCTCTTGCCCAAGAGACCCAAGACGGTATGTCCTCTTTTCTTTCACATACCAGAGTCGCGTCTTGGTAGCTCGGGCTTCTCGGACCCCTTCAATGAGAAACAGATCTACTTTGTACATCAGATCGCCGTTGCTTTAACCTAATTTTACACAGACGAAACGACATTCGTACATCGATACACCATCGTTCGCGTCTCTTACGATACCGATCAAAAAATCATAACCTCACCGCTTTTCGCGGAAATAAAGAATTGCAACATTTCGAAAGCCAACAAATCGCGTCTCGCATTTAGAACTGAGTGCACCGCGAAGCGTAACGGAAAAAGTAAGAGCGATCCAAAAGTCGGACAAAAGAAAGCGTTGGAAAAGGAAACAAGCGGAACGGAATCTTTTAAACATTAGCAACATCAGGAAAAAAAGAAAATAGTTCTACGCTCATGGGCTGTAAACAATCCAATGACTCATTACCGGCAGGAAATGAATAAAAGATGATCGATCGGGAGTAGGAAAACACAAAGACGGTAGAATTTCGAAAGCCCACAAACGAGTGATAGAAACGAAAGGAAAAAAAGACGATGAACAACAAAGCACGTCGCCCTATACGTACGAATTACGAAACATAACCTCACTGAGCTTGACAGTTACGCTGTGTACTCCGCGACAGTATTGCACAAATGTATACACATATATACATATATATATATAGTCACACTCTCGCACACACACACAAGTTGCGACATTGAATCATCGATGAAATACTCCAGCACTCATGACGCGAAATAATGTTGAACGTACACAGTGACACGAGCTATGGAGGTTCAGCAGCTCGAATGGTATGTACAAAACCGATCGGCACTCTACTGCGACGCGTCCATGAATGAAGGACGAATGTTTATAGTGTGTCTCGTCGATATCCCTTTCCGAACACGCACTCAATGAGAACTGTACAGTTACGTACTATTCGCGTAAAACCGTTAATCCGACTGTTGTTTACGCGTGCCAAAATCGTGATTTAACTGCTAGTAGAAACATGCTTGTATTTAACAAGGAGTATGGCAATAATAAAGAAATATTAGGCGAATAAGAGAAAGCGAAAGTGATATGTCACAATCGGAACGATCGTATCCGGAGGCGTCTTCGTTGCCACTGGTGTAAAGAATGACGTATATATCTTGATAGGAATTCGGGACAAAAAAATTCCCAATCGCGATTATTCGGTAGCATGCATATACGTATACGTGTAAAGAAGATAAAAGTCTAAATTTGATCAAAGTGAAGGATCCGCCGCGTAGTTTTTTATTTTTCAGCACTTCAATTATTTAGTTATCTATAGAAGACGAGGAATTATCGGGCACTCAATTACTTAACAGCCGCGAAACTTAAATCGCGATTCTTTATACTTCAACTGTATGTCACTTTTGCGAGGCAGCGGAAAGAATGAATATATATCATTTGAGCGCCCCCCCCCCCTTTTCCATCGAAGTCTTCCTCCCGCCTGGCCCCATTCGGCCTCCTACCTCGATAGGAACTGCTAATTGTTCGCGCAATACTTATGAACTTACACTGCGAAGCGCGTCTCCTACGTTTTTAACGGGCGCGCCTGACACTCATACCTTCTCAGATGCGTCCATGTACACATTTGATACACCTGTCGCGCGTCAACTCACACTCGCCAATGAGCCACACACGACCTCCCGTTTGAAAAGACAGCTCGCGGCTACATAGCATTTTCCTATTAAACGCAAGTTCGCTTATCTCTCTCGCTCTCTTCGTATCTCTTGAAGGACCCACAAATCATGTGCGCAGGTTACGTATACCCACACATCGAATGAAACCTGATCGCGCGTCCGGTGAGGCAGGGATTGTGCCGGGATTGAGGAAGCGTTTGGTACGTGGCGTGGCCCCTAGAGTCGCGGCGATCGACTGATTTGTACCTGACACACGTAACGAATCTTCGGTCGATAAAATTCGGCGGAAAATTTTTATTCCCGCCGATAGAGGTAGACAGAGTTGACTGAAAACATTACTTCGTAAACACCGCACGTCGAAATGATTACTTTTGGGATGCTATTAATTGAACAAATATAATTTATAACAATGAATTCTTATAATTATTAAGTATGTAAAATTATAAAAAATAGCCTGACGTTCAGTTGGTCCAAAGTGGGGGAATCGTGAATTTACAAGTCTACATCAATGCGTTCGTACTTAACCTTACAAATAGCTAATTTCATAATGAATTAACACTTAAAAATATTAATTGTGCACTTTAACTGTAATAATAATAATCGAAATAAAATTCGCCGATATTGCCACGTGCTTGACTGAGGTTCTATCAGCCACTGTACATCTGTTTCTACCGCCCAATAAAAAGTTTCAATTTTCCAATTTAATTCATTCGTTCGGACCATCTTATTATTATCAATAATCACACAAACAAACTCCATATATATTAAGTTTTCCAATAATCGCTGATTAACTCATCACTGAAATAAACCTTTCACTATTTTATAGATTTACTGCTAAACGCGACAACACAATCGATTTATTCGAAACTCAGCCTAATCAATCGCTCGATCCTAAATCTTGATAATATATTTTCGTTGAGCAACCATTAATATCCGTTTGAAGCCGTTTTCCCATAAACGATCGTGTTAAATTCATATATTTATAAGTACTAAATTATTTAATTAAAAAATTCGCCAATAATTCATCGCATTTATAACCTCAAATTTTCAAGAATTTTGCAGATCTTTTTATATCTATACAGTAATACTTTGAGTTTTGGTCGATATTGTCAATATTTCAAGAAATAAAGAACGTGTTGTTAAATTTATTAAACGTTTGAAGGTTCTTCACGAAATTGTTTATAAATAACTTAAATATATATATATCTTAGTATAAATATAATGATCAGTGATTAATTATTAATAATATATTAACATATTATTTATAATTTGGGGACGCTATTTTGTTAATGTACATGCGAATAAATGTTCAAATCATTTTCATTAACGATCTTTCTTATTCCTAGAAAATATATTGTTTGGAAAATAATTGAAATGAAATTCGTTTTGATTGCGACGGTCGCACGTCAGGGCGCTGATTTTCTACCTTAAATCGTATTGTTCACCTTACGAGACTGAGAGGTATAGAGCACGTCGAGGATCGACGTCGACGAGACGACGGGGCCAAGCCGGCTCGACGCCAAAATCAGCTCAGTCGCTTTCCGGTCGGTGTTTTATAAATACTGCAGACAGACGAGAGAGTGCAATCGGCTCGAAAAACCCCGAAATTCACGACGCGATATCGTGATCTGTGAAACAATTTCTCTTCGGACTCTGTCGTTTTGTGGTTTATTCGTTTCTCTCAATAAAAATGCTCTGGAGATGAAACACTGACCAAGAAAGAAAAAGGGAGAAATTCAAGTGCGGCTTCGAAGTGATCGAAAACAAATGAAACGATTTTTTTCCAACTAGACAACACGGATATTGATTAAATCGAACGATAAAGGTGCGTTGGATAGTGGCCGTTGATGAGAAAGTGATTGAGAGTGTTGTTCCCGATGAAAAATTTCGAACTGCTAAGCGTGAAGTTTGATTTTTTAATTGTTCCTACATTGCACTGGGAATACGTTAGAAAAATGATAAAAACACTGGTAAATGATGATAATTGTTTTGACAAATATAGCAACTTTTTTGTTAATTTATTTCGATATTTTCACCAGTTATTTACGAATTTCTATAACTTATTTTAATAATGTTAGTTAATTATTGACAACATTTTTATGTCCATTTATTTCAACAATTTTGTCAACCATTAACTGTGTTTTTTAATTATAAAAAAATGCTAAAGAATCAATCATTAAAAATTCATTAATTTAATGAATTAATCAAAATATTAATCGTCAATTCTTTGAATCGACGTTTTTACAAATGGATTTTTTGCATTCTTTGTATAATTATAAATAAATAAAGCTGCGAGTGATATTCAATGTGAACGTAGATAAAATTTGGTGGCTCGAAAATGTTGGCATTATCGACGAAATTTCTCAGTAAGATCGTGTGCTGTTAGCATTAAGCACGGAAAGTTGCGAAAGCTCCGAGCTTGAAAGAGAGAACCAGAGAAAAGAGCAGAACGTAAAAGAGAAAGAAAGCTACCGCTGGTCGTAAATAAAACCCGATTGAAATACGTTACCAAAGTTTTGCCAGCTTTCAAATTTTCGATTTCTTTACGAGTACGTACTCTTTAACGGTACACTACAACCACGTATTTGTAATTAGGGCTTAGTTGGTTTCGCGGTCGTCACAATTTCGGGTGATCGCGACTGCCCTCAATTTCCAATATTTTGGACAATCACAATTATTGTTCTACCCAGAAGAAATGTTGATATCAAATTCGCATTGTTTTTTTTTTTTTTCGTCGTTGTGAATTATCGCAAGCTCCAAAAAACATCAACCCTCTCGTTATCTACATGAATTGCAACGTATTACTGGATGGAGACTAAAAATTCTCTATAATTCCTGAAAATTTGAGGAATTATAGTTTTTGATAAAATAATAACACATGATTTATTTAATCATTTTCCACGTAATAATTTAATGGTTATAGACGTATGAATTTAACACGGTCGTTCATAGGAAAACGAACAGTTTCTGCAAATGTTAATCGTTTCAAAACGAATCGATCAAAATGATCGAAAATTCCGATATTACATGGTATCATTAAGATTGATGATCGAACGATTGATCAGGCTAAGCTTCAAATAAAAAAACCGCGTTGTCACGTTTTCCAGTCAATTTACAAATTCGTGAAGAATTTTTATTAATGATAAATTAATTAGCAATCAATGTAAAACTCATATACTCCTCAATTTTATATTTAATCCACAAATTTAATTAGATCGTCTCATGATTATATTTACTATTATTAATCATTATTATTAATCATTAGAAATTAATGTTTAATTCATTATTAGCAATTCAATGTTGGTAATAATGAGGTGATCTGAACGTATTAATTAAATTAAAAAATGAAGGTATTTATTGTTGGTCAGTCCGAACAAATGTGCAGTCACTGAAAAAACCTCAATCAATATCGTCGAATTTGACTTCAATTATTATTTAAAATATGAAAGTAACATGTCTAAATATTAATTTATTATTAAATTACTTCTTTGCTAATTAAATGAATTGTATTAATAAAGAAAATTAAAAGTAATAACGTTAATTGGTTTAGACAAAAAAAAATAAAGTCAATTGGAAATAATATAATTAACGCATTAAAAAAATAGCTATTTGTAAAGCTAATATAATAATAAATAATTAAACGACGAACCATCCCGTAATACCTTAACAATCTTCGATTTTTCTTGCTGAGAAATTTCAAAGATTACCCAATAATAAATATTACGAAAAATGTTCAATTGCTAGCTTTTTCAGTGTCTTTTTTTAATGAGCAAACTGATCGTAAAATGTATCAATCGCGAGCAAAGACCCGAGGATGACTGATCGTTTAACATTTCATACTTAGCTCATTCCTTGATCCTGGAGTGTCTTTACCCTTTGGCAGTTGGCCAAAAATCTCGGACACCAGCATCACGAATGTGGAGTCGTGACAGACGCGGAGACAGAGAGGATAAGAGAGGAAAATAAAGGGGAAGGAAGAAATAGACGTAGAGCGCTAGACGCCTGTGTTGTCTAGTAAAAGAATAAACAGCGCTTCGAGTCAATTCCATTTTTCTCCCAATTCAATGATCGTTTAATAATAAAATTATTATTTCAATAAATTAAAATTAATAGTTTCGAATCCTGTTTGGATGAAACCGATAAAAAGATAAAAAATATAAAATAATACAAAAATATAGTTTATTAGAGTCTCTCTTCAATTAGTGATTTTGTTGAAAATGAAACAACCTGTAATTTTCAATTTTATCGACGTATCAACATTTTCCATAACAAAAATACAAGTTGCTTCGGTGTATCATTAAAGACACGTAAAAGATCGACATAACCTCACAAATTGTCTAAATTTATGTTCTCGCGGATGCTTAAGGTTTTTGGGAAAACCCAACATCAAAGCCTTTAGAATTCAAACATTCATTTTTGAAAAATCTTGATTTTAAAATTATCCAGCTATTTCTCTCGCTCTCATATTTCACGCGATACATTTTCTTCACTAGCGTTAGCGAAGGGCCAATAACAAATTTCGATACAAAGCTTCTTTACTCAGGATTCAAAATATACTATCACTTTTAGAAACACAACTATCACGATTGAATCTGAAAAATTAAACAGTACCAATTTTCTTTAATTTGTGACATTTTTTAACTACAAAAGTTTCCAACATCGATACTGTCTTTTGAAGCACCGAATATTAATGTCGAGGTTCAGAAATCTTAGAGACTTCTGCTGTACAACTAATTATGTAAATGTATTTAGGGGCTCGAACGAAAAGTAATTTTAGATATACTTATAATAATTATATAGTTAAATTAAAAATATGTAATTATAATTCATATTAATTTATTATTATTATGCATATGTGCTAATATTAGTGGATTGTATATTATACGTTTTTTAAAATATTAAAAAATATTGTAGACGAATATGAAAAATATAGAAATATATAATTATTATAATTATATATTTCTATATTTTTTATAACATATATTAAATATATTATTATGATATATTTTAATATTTTATATTACATTATTCTTTATTTTTTTAAATATAAATATTTGAAAAAATCTTACAACAGCGAATTCAAGTAGTCTTGAATAAATAATACAAAATATGACGCTATGGGTACACCTTGGGTTTTCATCTTTTGAACAGCTCACTCGTCGCATATGTGTACAGTAATATGAGGAAGCAGAACCGAAACACTTGTAAAATTACAAGTCCGAACGCCATCGTACAAGAGCCCAGAAGTATCAACAGCAACATTCTCCTTAGTACAAGATTTATTTCACCCAACCAAACGACTTGGAAATCAGTCCTCCAACCATAAGGACTACCCACGTATGTGACTGAAGAGTGAATTAAATCCTAGTGGCTAAAAGAAGAAAAAGCTCCGCTACGATAATGAGTCTAACGAAGAAATCGATCGGAGGTTCGATCCACAGGATAAGAGAATTCGAATTAGAAAAGGTAAAAAATATTCTGCTCTAAAAATTCCCAAAATAGAATCTCAGCGAGCGTCAATACCTTTTGGTATCATTCAATTAATCCTCTGACGAAATTATATGTTCCTCGCGAAAAAAATTAATAATTTTTTGTGTGAGAAATCAAATATCTTGATTTAGTTCGATTTTTAAATTTTTTTTTAACCCAAACAACATCGTGTATTTTTCATTTTTTTTCTTGAAGGAAAATAATGTCCAAGAAAACTTTTAGTATTTTTTTTTCATCGAATGTTTTTCAAAAAAAACTTCGGACTTATTTTTCTTGAAGAAAAAAATTCACCAAGAAAAAATCTAACATTTTTCTTGGGGACAATATTAGACTTTTTTCTTTGAGAAAAAAAAAGGTCCAACTGTCATCGTAATTGCGTTTGGTTTGAAAATTGACGTTTCTCAACGTGAGACGATTTGTAAATCGATCTTACCACGAGTAAACTGATTCAACGTGACGAAATTTTGTAAAAAGCTGCTGTCACGTTACGAATTAAGAAAGAATGAAAAAAAAATCACAGAAAATCATCTTTGGTATGAACAGAGTGTCAAGATTGTTGATGAACCTGAATGAGCTCTGCCAAAAAATCGGTCGAGCGTATTAGCTCGGAAACTCCCGCTGTTACGATCTTTTTAACGCGTAACCGTGTCAATGTATTGGAGCATCGGTCCATGCTTCCGAGGTAAAATGAAAAATTAAAAAATTATCATTTTCTTATTAATTCGATTTTTTAAAAAATTCTCTTGAAAAAACTTTCAAAAATTCTTTTAAGAAAATTTAAAAAAGTACGATAAAAAAAATTGTTTATTTCCCTGATACAAAAAATATAATAAAACAATAATGATAAAGCTTTCGCATGACCGACATTGTTGGATCGATCTCACTTTTTTGAGAATAATTAAAATGGTAAATGTTAGAAAAAAAAACATTCGATATACAGGGGGATAAAAAACTTTAATCACTTGCAATCAACAATCAAGTTTTGCAAAAGAAAAAAAACGGCGTAATGAACCCTTCACGAAGAATAATCACAACTCGTACGATATTTCGAATGTTTACGAAGTTTTAATTGGAAATTAAATTTAAGAGGTTGGGCTATAAAATAATTCGACGAAAAATTGAATTTTGAAATGTTTATGCAGACCCCTTAAAATATAGAGAAAAGGAGCTCGAATATCTCCAGGCATTAGAGAATGTCTCGAATCCAGAAATAGTCGACCACAGCAACATTAACAGTTTCGCCTCGTAGTTTTATACGTGCACAAGCGCAAGCACGCGTCCGCTTATATTCGGGCTTGCGTTACAAGAGAACATTCCCTTTTCCTGGCATTAAACCAGCGCGCGCCGAACTTTTGTAATACCGTTTTCGCCGCTCTCAAATATTTCGTTATTCGCTATAATCGTAAAATCAAACGAATCATCGAGTTTCATACGATTACCCTCGGTCAAAACGAGAATCGCAAATTTCTTCATCTCCCATCTCAAGCTGGGGAATTAAATCGAACTGCGTTTTATTAATTGTTCATTAATTTAATTATATGTATTCATTGCATTATTATATTCCTCAATATAATTAATTTATTTTATCATAAGTAATAACGTACATAAATAAATTACATAATTCATAATAATTTTTAATAAATTAACATAATAATAATAAATATCTTATTAAAATTAAGTCAATTTATTCAATTATATTTATACAAAATATCATGTATTATGATAATCCAAATGTATTTGTTAAATGATCGTAATTAATTATTACATTTACTCGAATTCAATAATATAATTATTTAATATTCATGATTATTAATGTTCATTCGATCACTCAATATTCATTAAAAATCACGTACATTGTGTCATTAAAAATGTTCTTTACCAAATTATAACATTGAAATCTTCCAAGCCCAAATGATCGTCGCGTTAAACGGTCGAAGCACGAACTAAAACGTGTCAAATTTGCTATTTTTATTTGCTCATCTGTATGCTCATTACATAAAAATAAATAATATATATTTCACGACATTTTCGTATCATTAAATTATTTTACTTATTAAAATTATTTACCAAAAATTATGATTATTGCCAAATATTCAAAATTGCCAAAATATTCTTGCGAGGGAAATGATAAACGTGAATTTCCGGTGGTTCCTCAAAAAACCCAATCATGCACATCTCTCCGCTCAAATGGGTCATCCGAAAAGCGTTTGTTCGTGTTTTTCTTTTTTTTTTGTCGTTTTCATTCGACCCCATAAATAACTCGCGGCGCGGCAGATGCAAGTCCGAAGAGACCGCGAGACCTTTTTCTTGTTCTCGTTTGCATAAATGGTTATATATATATATATATATATATATATCCCCTCTTTTCTCAGTTTTCCTCGTCTATACGCGATATAGTTATACATACGTTAATTTAGCGTTATATACGTATATAAACATATGTACAGCTGTATGGTATACGGAGACAAGGAAAAGTGAGAAGAGGGGGGGGGGGGGAGATGAAAAGCAAAAGTCCTCGTGTTGGATGACTCCGGCCGACGCCATTAAAAATAGAATTTTCGTCGTGTAGATCTTGAACGAGTCGCGAGAGCTCGCGATAGATGTTAGAAGAGTCACGTATACAGGGAAATGAGAATGAGCCCTGCCGATAATACGATCGCGTACCGGGACGACGAAAAAGTTTGACAAAAGCGACGGATTGTGAGGAATGAGTGATTAGCCGGGTGGAAAAAAAAACGAAAAAAAACAAACAAATAAATAAAGTTACGTCGAAGAAAACGAACGAAAATGTACCGCGATGTGAAACCCGTTCCTCTGTTCGCTCTGCAGGTTAATCTTGCCGATGAATTCGATATACTGCAAATCGTGGGCGAGGGATGGTTCGGAAAAATTTTACTCACGGAGCATCGAAGCACGCAAACCGAAATGGTGCTCAAAGCTTTGCCCAAAGCTTATACCGGTATAACAGACTTTTATCGTGAATTTCATTACGGGCTACACTTGTCGGCGCATCGAAACATCATCACGACCTACGACGTCGCCTTCGAAACTGCTGGATTTTATATTTTCAGCCAGGAATACGCCCCCCTTGGTGAGACACTTTTTTTACGTCCACTTTTGCTTTCCTTTGATTTTCAATATTGCTTTGCACAATTTTATATTTTTTTTTCCCCTTTTACGAACGATTTTTGATGGTACGATAATCGAGTTTATTTCTTTCTTTGTTGTCAATTAATCGTTATTTCGTACGTAATCAATGACTCGAAAGAAAACGGATTTTGTCGCTTTTTAACGCTTGCGTAAAACGTATGGAAATAAAACGATGAAAAACGATATAAATCGAATCGAGCGATCGATTGGTCCAAGTTTCAAAAAAATTAAATGCGCGTTTGAGAGGTGATTTATGGTATTATAAATTTGCTTCAAAAATGAGTTGATCAGCGGTTCTTAAAGTAATCATAGGTTCCTCAATTTTTAATTTATTTCATCATTTTAATTCGATCACGACGTTTTTATATTTAGGAAAATATTGTACCATTTTTATATTTAATTAATACATTTGGATGATCTGATGATTATCAATAGTAATGATTTATTGATATCAATAATAATTATCAATCGTTTATTGTAAATTATTCATTAATAATTATTATCAATTATCAAGAATTAATTATTGGTAAACACGAGATGATCCGAGCGTATTTATTAAATTTAAAAATTGAGTCATTTTATTTCATTGTACATTTGGAACAAATGTATAGTCACTGACAAAACCTCAGTCGACCACGTCCCGATACCGTCGAATATTACTTCGATTATTATTTAACCCTTTGCGGTTAGCAAATTTAATTTAATTTAATTTAAATTATTTATTTTTATTTAATTCAAATTAGTCGACCGAAACAGTTGAATCACGAGGCGTAGGGGTGTTTTGTCATATTTGCAATTTTCGAAAATTTCCGCTGCGAGGACGTCCTCTTTTAAAACGCTTTAAAAATGTCCGACAGCGAAGCGTCAAACCTATAGAATCTGTAACGTTTCAACAGGTGATTTAACATCGAACGTAACGGAAACCGGGCTCGGAGAGCTCCACGCTAAAAGGGTGGCCCGACAGTTAGCCGCTGCGGTTCAACACATTCACAGTCGTGAGCTCGTTCATCGCGACATTAAACTCGACAATATACTCGTGTTCAGGAGTGACTTTTCGCGTATTAAATTGTGCGACTTTGGAGAAACGAGACGAACGAATACGGTGGTAAGAAGGCACAACGAATGGTTGCCGTATTCACCACCGGAAGTCCTCCAGATCGACACCGATGAGACGTACAAGTATATCGAATTTTATATCGCGATGTTGAACCAACCGTCCAATAAGGTAACGGTACCAATGCTCGGACATTAGTTGGAATGTTTCGCTATATTAGCAATATACATGAAAAGTAACGAAATTAATAAATAATAATAATAATAAATAACAATAATAGCATGTGCAAACATTGGGACACGAAAGTTTTCGAACACAGGGACAATAATTGCTGTCCGAAAACTGGTACAATTTGCTATTATTCAACATTTTAATATATATTATTATAAATATTCAACTGTCCGGCGTTTAAAGTATGCGTTCCGTAAACTAAATAGAATTTACGAGCTTGATGGCAGTTCTGGTAACTGTCTTTAAAACCGATTCTTAAATGAATAATAAATTCTTCAACTTCAACAACTCTTAACCGCCCGAGCATTGGTACCGCTACATTTCCCAAAGACCTTTTTTTCATCAGAGTTTGTTTGAACTTGTTTTTTTTTTCAGGGCTCTGACGTCACACGACGTATGGCAATTCGGTATTGTTCTTTTCGTCTGTCTGACCGGATGTATACCCTGGCAAAAAGCGGCGATGGACGACAAACGATACACGAGATATTTGAACTGGCACACCGCGACGCTCAATATCGCAAAAAAACCAAAATTGTTTCAGCTCATAAGCTCCCGAGCTCAAAGGTCCTAAAATCAACTTTCTTTTTTCTCGTTCCGTTACTCCTTTTTTGTTTCGCCTTCGTCAAACTGAAAGTTTGGAGATTTTAGAGCTTTAGAGATTTTAGGAGTTTTTGATAGCGCTAAGTTTACGTGACTTTGGCTAACGTTAGCTTTCTTAATTGCTACAAATCTCGTAAAAACGTTTGTAACGGCGGTATTGACAAATGGAAAATTCCGCAGGATGTTCAAGAGGCTGTTGGAGCCTAAATTGGAAAAACGACCGGTCAGCGTGCTTGAGATCAACAAATACTTGGAAGACAGATGGCTCGCTAAATTGGGCGCAGAAAAGGCGTTGAACGGTGAGGATTCGTCAATGACGTTCAATTTCATGAAATATTTAAGTAACGGGCTTTCAGGAAAGCCCGTTACTTATGTGGAATCCCATTTGATATCGCGTCGTTTTTTTTTTAACAATTTGCGTATCCCCAATAGAGAATTAGAATTGTCTAAAGGAAAGCGAGCCCTGATTTTCAGGCATAAAAATACGATTTTTGTATTTGTTTTTTTTTCAGATACCCTTTATTATTTATATATTCATAAAACATTTAACTCAGTATTACGTAACTTAAAAAATTCAAAAACCCTTTTGTTTATAACCTATAAGCATAAATATGAACAATCTTTTGAAAAGCGAAAATGTAACTACGACTGATTCGCCAAAATATTTTTCGACAAACTGCCAAAAGATTAGAGTCGTTGTGCAAAGTAATTATTTTTAGTCGCTGAAACAGTTTGCCGCTTTTTGACGTGTAACCTTCAGCTCGTCCTTTATTTATACAAATAATAAAGATTTACTGAAAAAAAAAAGATCCGAAGATCATAAAATGTTCCGCTTAAAAAATCGGAACATTTCCAGGCCGTGATTCGTGAAACAACGAATTTCCATTGCAGGTGGTGCGGACGAAAGAGACGAGCTCTCACCGTCGATGTACAGTTTTCACAGTTCTTTGGAGGAAAAGAATCAGCTGCTGTACACTTTGACGCAGTACGGTATCGAGACAACGGTCGACCGTGCGCGTAAGAAGGATCGTATAAGAGAGTGGATAGAGTCGAGCGCGATAGCTGAAGAGAACGAGGAGGAATCGGATGTGGAGGAGAGTGAGAGATTGAACGGTAATTCGGACGTAGAGCCGGAAGTGACAATGAAGGGTCGTCATTATCCGGAGAGACGGCCGAGTTCGCGAACTATGGAATCACCGGCGGCGTCAAGATCAGCAAAACCGTCGAGAATGGAAAACGACGAGGAAACATCGAGGGCGACGATGGCGGAGAGGAAGAACGGAAGTAGGGGTGGTAAAGCGCGTAGAGCACAAACAATAATGACGTCGAACAAACGCGTAGCAAGATCAATGAGAAACACAACGGAAAGGCGAAATCCGTTCGCGCCGCAAGTAGCGCAAGAGCGCAGCGCGGTGGCGCGTTTCGGGAGTTTTCCGAACGGCGATCCTAACCTCGCAATTACGGGCGATAGATCGGTAAGGGTTCTCGAAAACGCGGCTAAATTAGCGGAGTTGGAGAAAGAACAATTGCTCATAAGATCGGCCGGGAGTATCAACGACCCGATAAGCGATTCTTTGGCCAATAAAGTGAGCGCAATGACGAGCAATGTCGTCTCGGAGATACGCGACGCCGCGAGAACCTCCCCCGTCGATAAAACACCGATCAGTAATGACACTGGATTCAACGATTCCACTCGCGTTACGAGCAATGAAATTCAAGAAGATGCTCAATTGACGGCTCAGAATCAAGCCAGGTTTCTTAAACGGGTCGACGAGCAACTCACTTATGAACCGTCTCAACTGAACACGAGAAATCCTCAAGTTCCAACGAGAAAACATCGTTCCCAAACCGCACCTTTCTTGGCTTCCGTGCAAAATCAACAACAGCCACGAACCAACCAATATCAGGCTGAGGGAACGACTAACAGTGCGTTTCCTACGGGCCCTCTGACAACAGCGCTACGGTCCGTTTCCGAACCACCCGCGACTGCCGGTTTAATTCCCGCAAATGGCAGCAGTAATAACAATGTTAGCGGCAACTCGAGTAACGGCGGCAATAACCCTCTGACAATGACGGTAGCCTCTCATCTCGTTATGCAAAGCTTCAATGCTCTCCAAGTGATGAACACCGTACCAAAAACCTCAGCGATTATCGACGACAATCGATCATCGAGAAACAGAGACGGCAGTGGTGGCGCTGCGGAGCCAGCTCCCACCCCGAGCCACTCTTATGGTAAAGACGCTTACGAGCATTACGGAGTTGCCCAAAGAGCCGCTGGAGTACCGCGGCACGATCTTACGAGGCACGGGTCTACCGGAAGTGGCAGTCGATCCGTCAGCAATTAGAACCTTTTTACGAATTTCCAGACAGCTTTAAAACAATTGACAAGCGATAATTCCTGGTAGAAAACTGTCGGAAGCCGTTACTATTGGCTCCGGTTCAAAATTACGGGCGATTGAAACGAAGCCATTTTTTATTTGTCGCAAAAGATCGTTGCACGTTGCTTTTCGTGCAACCGATAGAACTAGCTGTTTGACAATCGCGTTTCTTTAGCTAATTTCTGATAAGTGAGCTATAGCCGATATCAATTACCAATGTGGGACTGCTGTTTTATGGAAGAAAATTAAGAAAACAACGGACGGATAATCAAGTGTCTCGACGGTTAATGGGACCAGGATACGTTACAGTTTAGGACGCGTTTATTTCTCTTTCGAGTTATTTGTTATACGAGTCCGCTTGTGAATTTGTGTAGGTTAGCGAGAAAACAACGGGTGAAAAAAAAGAACACATTGTATGAAATATAAATCTAATGGACGAAGCATTATGAATTGTCTCTTCAATTCCTGTGTATTATGAAGAACGCTTGCAGCGATCGATACACTTACTTGCTATGTTTTTGGAGACATCTGGTGATCAAATTCTTCATGGGTTCCGAAAAAATTGTACTGACTCGTAAGAATGAATGCCCAACCCACCAAACGCACACTTTTAAACCGCGAGACACTCGTCAATAGAAAAAATATCCTTTTGGACGTTGTTTCAACGGATGTTACGAAAAAACAGACAGAACAGAATGAAAAATCGTGTACCGAAGACTGCGAAATTTCCACGTGATCACTACAATATTAACGGCAATCATAAAATTTTATCAAAATTCGACTGGTTGTGGGTGACTATGAAATCAACTGAAACGTTCATGCGATCTGTCTCTGCGGAACAAATGAGAAGTGCACGTTGTTGGCACGGAATCAACTGGCGGTAACTGTCGATAATTTAGCGAGTCGACTTCGACGTTACGATCTTTTTTAATTGTTTGTAGGTTCTCTGGTTTGATTTCAAGCGTTATTGAGGCTAGGATATTGTCGTTTAATGTTTACCGAGACGAGAATTTTGCCCCGATCGTGTTATAACTGAAAAATTCAAAATCAGCAAAAATTGGTTCGCACTGGAAACATAGACGTCTTTGATCGAAAGGTTAATGTCGCGTGCTAACTTATCGACAGTAACGTCGGTCACTTCCCGATGATGGGCAACTTTTTTTTCTTGAGATCAATCGCACAAACATTTATCTTGTACTCACAATCAACCACGAATAATTCAGAAACATTTTGAAACATTAACCGAAAAAGAAAAGTCGAGTTCCTGACTTATCGATAATTTTCAATTACGATTGTTCAAATAAAAGAGAGTTCATATTGATCGTTCAATAGAGCGAAGAGTTTTTTGTTTTTTTTTTTTTTTTTTTTGAAAAATCAATCTTTTTATGTAACACTGCGACCTTCAGGCCATAAGATAGTGATATAGCGACGGCTGGTAACAGAGCCTAGCAGTTGATGATCATATGCTTTACAGCCGTTAACATCTTCTGCGTCCGAAAGAATTTTCTCACCCCGAAAACAATGATAAATTAATTTAGGATTCAAAATAGTGTTACTTTATTATAGTCATTGTTGCATTGCATACGCGATAGAAATTTTTGGATCAATATCGGTCTCTACACGCTTTCGTTCCGTTCCGTAACGACTGAAGTAAATACATACCAGCATTTAACTCGATGGCATTAACGTAGTAGTCAACACAGTCATAATCGCACAAGTAATGTTTTTATTATTAACTCTTGTTGTATATTTTTGTTATATCGTCTATCGACATATTGCAATTTGTTGTTCTCTGTGCCGCTAAAAATCGATACTCGAAGGACATCTGTGCGCATATTTACGAGCTAAAAATTGCGACGTCGCGGTTTCTTCGTCCAGCAGCCATCTAGCGGGCCACGGAATCATTACTCGTGTGCACGGTTCTGATTTCAATCGCGTGTCAGCAGTTTTTTCCTCTCAGTTTGCCTGTGCCTCGCCTCGTCTTGAATTGCAATTTTTTTCCTCTCTCCTTCGTCACGCGTTTCGAGCGATTTATTGAACATTAATCAACGGTCCATCGGTCGGCAGCCACGAATTTATTAGCAAGGAAAAAAGAGGAAAACGACAAAGTAAAGGATGGCTCCAGCAGCGACGGAAACGAAACCCATGGAAAAACTTGAAAAACCATCGCGAGGAGTAAACGCAGTCTTGTTAGGACCACCTGGCAGTGGTAAAGGCACTCAGGTAATTTATCGTATATATATATGCATTTACATTTATACACAGCATGGACCCGTGGACTTTAATTACCTTTCGATTTTATTTCAGCGCGTACACGCATTTGGTAAACATACACACTCGATATACGACACCCGATGAAAGTCCATCTATTTTCGATAGCCCGCGTCCGCAATTGGAGATAGAGTTTCACATTTTACATCGCCGCCAATAATTCTTCTTTATTGTTCTAATCAATAAATAAAACGATTCGCATTTTTTTGTATCGTTATCCCGTTTAATGTTTCTTAAATGCTTTTACATTTTGATACGGTTAGCATGCGATTAATGGACGAAAATCATTCTTTTTTTATGTTGAAAGATATATTTTCCCCATATGAGAAATCATCACTGATACGCAGAATCCAAATATCCTGTTGGAAAAGTTTTACTTTGTCGGATGTTCTGTTTCTGAATTCGAAGGTTTTTTATCAAACGGTGTTCAACGAATATTCGCAGTAGGTTTTGTTTTTGACATAGTGCAGAGATTCATCGCCCATTAATAAATATTAATCATATACAAAATCTGAAAACAGAATGAACCGTTAACATTTTTAATGTAATAATAACAGAAATAATAAATTTAACTTCAATTAACATTGTTTGTTGTTTAATTTCTTTGTCCAGGCACCACTCTTCCGAGATCGGTATGGCGTTTGCCATTTGTCAACTGGTGACATGCTCAGAGCTGAAGTGGCTTCCGGTTCGACACTCGGTACCCAAGTTCAGGAGATCATGAACGAAGGCAAATTGGTCAGTGATGACCTTGTTGTCAGCATGATCAACAAAAATTTGGATACACCGGCATGCAGTAGAGGCTTCCTACTGGACGGATTTCCAAGAAGCGTTCCACAAGCGGAAAAAGTGAGGAAAATTGCGAACGAATAGACTTTGAAATTAAAATGTTTATACAAGGATTGACATCAACCAATCTTTCATACAAGCAAAGAATGAATATTTCAAACCCAACTCTTAAGTTTTAATGAAACAGGCTCCATTTTTTCACGTTAAAGAGTGTTCTCTATTCATCAAAGAAATAATTCTGCTCAGTGGCACCAATTGTAATTCAAAGTTTTCTCAAAGTCAGAACTTCTCTCTCCGATTTAGGCATAACTTGTAATGATGTTCATGCGTATTCTTATGTTACGTCGTGCAAACAGTTGGACGAGATGTTGTCGAAGAGGAAAACAAAGCTCGATGCGGTAGTCGAGTTTGGAATCGACGACAATTTGTTGGTGAAAAGAATAACCGGACGCCTGATTCATACAGCGAGCGGACGCTCTTACCACGAGGAATACGCGCCTCCAAAACAACCGATGAAGGACGATGTGAGTTATTATTCTTTCTATCCCTTCTTTTTCTTGACAAAGCGCATCAGGCACAGTTACGAACGTTGTTCTGGTAATGCACATAGTTGACCGGTGAGCCTCTGGTGAAGAGATCGGACGACAATGCAGAGTCGTTGAAGAAGCGTCTGAATACTTACCACAGTCAGACTCAACCGCTGGTCGATTATTACGCAATCCAGGGGATCCACAATTACATAAACGCAGCTAAATCCAGCGAGCAAGTTTTCAAGGACATCGACAGCATTTTCCTCAAGTGCATAAAGCAGGACGAGAAGAAGAGTTTAGGTGGTTTCTTCAGTAAATTTTTTTAGGATCGCTTGATAATGGAACCAAACGCGAAACACTCGCGTTCGTTACATGACTTCCTGTTCGCGATAGGTTGAACATTAATTGCACCGGTAATCGACTATATCAGATCTACGATATTCAAGGGAAGGTACAATTGAGAGTAGCGGAGCGGTGCGTTTAGAATCTTTACAAAGTCTCGATCGTTCGATGACTCGGCAAGCTTATCTAATCTTTTTTTCCGCATATTACGGATATGACAGTTGGAAAACGCGGGACAAGGAACACGTTATGGTTCAACTTGAACAAACCTAATTAGGTTCAGCCGATAAACGTCGACTGCCAACTATTCGCCACAATGATATATACATCTATTAACACCGATACGCGCACACTGTGATTTATGAATTTTCTTATACTTTAAATTCTGCCATAAGCTATTTCGTGAATGCGTCAAACGATTGTAATTCTTGAGATTAAGGAGTCGAGTTGTAAAGCGTGTACGGCGAGAATGGTAACCACTGGAAATAACACCCAAGCGTGAGAGTTTACGAGTGTTTGAACTGTACGTTTAAATTTTAAAGGAAAATACTTGCCCTCGAGATCTCACGCCTAAATGTAAATACGACAAACTATTTTAGATAATGGATATGCATCGTGAGACAAAACACACACATATATATATATATATATATATATATATATATACACACATACATGTATATATATTCTATTTTACCGTTACGGCTGCTTTTGACAGTGCCTGTATTTACCGGAGAACAAAAGATGAATGTCCTGAAGATTGTACATCACAAGAACGGAATAAAGTGTAATGATACGATGGGTTAAAATTACTTCGGGGAGTTTACCCTTGAAATTAGCTGATTTAATAATAAATTAAAACTTAGAAATGTTAATATTCCTCTTTGAATAAAAATCAAAGTTAAACTTGACGATATTGCCATTTTGATTGAGGTTTTGTCAGCGATCATCTGCTCCAGCTGTTCAACAAAAAAATTATATTGAATTTTTTAAATTTAATTAATACGTTCAGATAATCTTGTTGTTATCAATAATAATAAAACCTACTCAGTATATATTGAATTTCTCATAGATTGCGGATTTATTTAACATTGAGATAATTTGTTTAGTATTTATTGGAAAGTTAACCTAATCAATCGATTGATCCTAAATCTTGATGATACAATATTTTCAGTATTTGCGGGGCTTTAGTTTCATTCGTTTTTCAATGCTGTTTGTCCACAAACTATAATTATTGTTTACTCCAGTGCTTCTATTAAAAGAAAAAAAATCGATCATTTCGGAATTCCTTCGTAATCGGCAAAAACTAGCTATCTCATTCTCACGGCCGCTCGGTGGATGTCAAATTCGACCTTAACCCTAGGAGTGATCATATCTTTTGATACTTCACGATACACATCGAGTGCTGGCTAAATTTACATGCTGTAGTTGCCTTGAAAGGGTATTTATACAAATGAGTTTTTTTCCAATGAAAGAGCAAACTGCTAGAAACGTGATTACGCAGAGAAATTCAGTATTCGACCGCGTCTAAAAAAAGCTGTCCGGGACGGATCGGCAGAATTTCATTTTCTCTACGACCTCTAGAGATAACAAGCGCAAATAAACAGGCACTGTGATGTTTGATATTCAAATTACGATTGGTGATCGATACCAATGCTACGTCGAATGAAAATACGCAGTGAAAACAACCCGCGGAACGGAAAGCTGTGATTGGTCGCTGGATGCTACAGTGGAATGATACGTGCTGAAACGCAAATTTAGCCCTTTCATCCTAATTCTTTATATCGAGTGACAATTAAGGGAATGACGAACGCGCTGGAAACTTTCGCCGCAGCACCTCGTTACGTCGATAATTACAATTTTGGCGTTTTACGCTGCGAGTAACTACCGACGGATGGCGCGGCCCGCACACGAATTCGGCCGCGATGTCTCGACTTTTCGGGCGAAGAATCGTGGCAGGACAATTACCAAACACTGAGCAGGGCGCGTGTGTGTTTATGTATGTACGTGTGGATTCATTACGAGCGCAGCGTGGAGAAAAGAAGCGCGTAGTTTCGTCGCAACGAAAACACACACGTATATGTACGCGTGTCAACCAATACTCACATACATATAAGTAGTATATACTTTTCGGGAAAACTATACGAGCTCACCCTACGATATTTCGAAATTTCGTAATTTTTGAGATTGCGGAAAAGTGGCCGGGATAGTCGAACATTTTTTTTCTGTTTTAAAAGTCTAAAAAGGGTTTATTTAATCGAAAATTTTCAGCTAATTACGAATATCAACGAATTTTCCTCGAAAGCACTGCACACAGTAAAAAAATCGTGATTTTAGATGTTTTTTACAATTTTTTGATGGAAATTTTGGGTTTTCGGGAAAATAAATGGTATATTCGTGTTCAGGGGATAAAGTTACATCGAGATAGACCAATAAAAAAAATATTAAAAATAAAAAATTTTTTTTTATTTTTTGGGGAAAAAAGTTTTTTCACTAAATCATGGATAACTTCTTTTCTTTTGGGATTTGGCACTCCACTTTGCGCTCAATCTTTTCGTTATGATTTTCTCTTTAAAATGCTTTTGTAATCATTAAAATCCGTTGATTTTTAGATTTTTGGAAGAATTTCAAAGTTGGACCATCGATTTTTGCAAATTTTTCCATACATACCCCTTTGCCTTTTTTTTTGCGATTTTTCGAGTGGGCTTCCCGGGAAAACTATAAGAGGTATCGATGTAAATCCAACGCCATTATTTAAGTTAGGCAAAAACCTTTTCCAAACTCACTCATTGAAAGTCCATAGCATATAAGAAGCTCACTGTACGACCTTTTGAAATATCGTGATTTTTGAGATTCCGGAAAAGATGGCCGGGGAAGACGGAAAATATTTTTTTTCGTTTTTAAACTCTTAAAAG
>JAPYZI010001483.1:0-31823 GCA_030523105.1 Ophioninae sp. A BG-2022a
CCGGGGGAAGACGAAAATTTTTTTTTTCCATTTTTAACCTTTTAAAAGGATGTATTTGATCGGAAATTTTCCGCTGATTACGAATCTGCACGAGTTTTTTCCGAAAGTGCAAAATTAGACTGGGAAAATGAGAAAAATCCATTCCAGAATACTTTTTGGACATTTTTCCCTGCTGCAGATTACGGTAGCTATCGTAGTGACGGAGGTTACGAATTAGCGCAGTGTACAAGTGACAAGTGCCAAGTCAAGAAGTATAATGATTTTTCGGAACGATGCAAGCGCGGTCGTTAAAAACGGAGAATTCGAACCGCTGCGCCGCAAGTGTGAAAATCGTTTAACTGAAAAAAACAAAGCTCAAAATGTGTACTTTGGACCGCTTGAGAGGCTTATGCTCGGGAAATTTGTGAAAATGCAATACGATGGATCGTAGCTCGCAATTGCTCCCATCGTAACAACAACCTGCACAATTATTTTCAAAATGTTCTCTTGCTCTTGGAGCAAGCGTCCTGCATATACACAATAAATTTCATGCAAAGCGGTTGAATAGTGCGGGAGAAATTAGATTTAGAAATTTCGATGTGGCTAGGAACGTGTTCGTCATTCCCTTAAGTTATACTTTAATGGCGCATCATGTTTTTAACCCAAACAAACCCAAACAAACAAAACCAAACAAACCCAAACAAACGAAACGGATTGACGACGGCATTGAACGGATTGATGACTTGCCGAAGCCCTGTTAGATACATCATGGTTCTTTTTTTCGTTTTTTTTGTTTGTTTGGGTTAAAAACATGATATGCCATTAAACTATAACTTGATATAAGGTTTTAAAGTCATAAGGAATTGATAACAAAATTTACAACCTCGTTTTAGCGGCAGTTTAGCGTTTAAAGGACCTGTTTGATTGGTCCAGTAATTCTTCACGCTAATTCGACACAGGGGCGTTTACGGTCATCTGTAATTTCCCGCAACAAGATAGGCCATGGAGAAATTCAATATTCAAAATTTATCGAATAGTGAGATGGAGAGAGAAGTGGATAGAGAGAGAGAGAGAGAGAGAGAGAGAGAGAGAGACAGAAAAGCACTGGAGGTGAACAGAAATGAGGAAAATTGTAACGTGAGATTCCTCGTGCACCGTGTAATCACAATTCTGCAGAATTCTCCATCTCTATCGTACGGATCGCGGTTATGCGTTGAATAATTTGGCTGTTCAAAAAGCTACGCCCTAACATGAACGTAAAAGCAAGACTTGCACATATCAACATACATATGCGGATTCGGATTGTATAACCGTGTACGAATATTTACTTTTCTGGTCATGTTGTTTTGCCAAAGCTCACGAACGTGGTAGCTCGGTAAAATTCAGCCACGAAACTTCTACAAAACCGGCGATACTGATATATCACCCGGTGTAGTGGTTAATTAGCTCGGGCACATTATCTGGCGGTAGTTACTTGATTTCACGTGGAGATTCCCATTGAATACGTACTCATTCCACTTCTGATTTTCTACCAGTGGAATAATTAAACCTTTTAAAGGTAAAAAGTGTACTATGAAAATGTATGTGTAAAAATAATAAATTAAAAGACAATAAGCTTTTATTTTATTTAATAAAGAGCAGAAAATTATTTGGAAAATTATATATTTCTGATTTTGAATAGATTTAATAAAAAATTCTTTTTTACGAATACTTTTTTTTTTACATAAGTAAAAATTACGTAACATTGAAGTAAATTTGACGCTTAAGTTTTCGTGCTGCATTGATTGTGCCGATAATTATTATACGTTGTGTTCCATAAATAATTCGATATTTGGGGAAGTTGCTTCGTGTGTATCACGACTTCAGCATGGTAATCCAATCTATATTTCTCGTTCCATTAAATCATGAAACTTGACGAGACGACAACTGTTCGTCTATTAATATTCCGTCACCTGGTAAAATTTAGTTGAATTCTCAACAATTGATTAGGAAATCCATGGGATACTAGAATTCTCTTGCCCTTTGGGAAACCCATTATTTTTGAATTTTCTCAAAATACTACATCGCGAAAAAATGCAAACAATACTTCGAATTCTTTCGGTGCAGTTTGTACTCATCCGCCAATGGGGATTTTTCCAATAATGTCAATCTGAATGGATCCAAGGCCATTGAAAGATTCTCGAAGTTATCCAGCCTAACTCGAGTCAATTATTATCCCCTCACCTTTTTTTCCCGTTGTAACGTAACGGTTTAAGCGTGGTGGAAAGCCAATGCGTTTTCCGAGAGTACGTCTCGGCGATGCTCTTGACGTATCGCGATAAGTGAATTTTGCCTCGCTTATTTCCCATTAACCCTCGCGAAGTGATGTTGAAAAAGATAACAGTGTACATAAATTAAATTAAATTAAATTGGATGAAAATAAATTAAATTAAATTAATTAAAAATAAATTAAATCTGCCGACTGCAGAGGATTAATTTACAAATGTGTATAAATACTGAGCAACGTTGTTTCGAACCAAATAACGCACTATGACTACAAAAAAACCAGGCGAGTTGTTTCGATACAATTATGAATGTACGGGGTTGAATAAAAATTCATGTCCCATCCATTTACGATTATATTTCGTTATTCTCTTTTGACGTCTGACCACATTTCAATGTGGGCTTTTGACATCTGCGAAATCGTGGGATCAGGGTGTGGCTTTGGTTACCGTGTCGAGTACCGTTGAAGCACCCTCACCGAAAGGTTAAAATCCTCACCAACTTGAAACCGGTTAATTCGCGTATGATGAGCTTTTACGAGATTTAAGAGTGGAACGAGAATTTTTCATTATTCAACGCTGTGAGGTAATAATTATTGCACGGCCGGAAGTAAATACTTGTAAATTTATGCCGAAGAAAAAAGTACGTCTGAAATTCGAAAGTTTTATACTTAAGGTGTATCAAATGAACGCTGTCATAAGTTTTTAATTTTTAAATGTTCAAATGCTCGGACGTTTCGCTGCATTTATTTATTCAGATGTTTACCCTTCCCCAAACTCTCTCTTTAACAGACTTTGTATGCATTTTTTTCTCAACTCCATAAAATTTTTACTAGGATTTTAACCCTCAGGATCATTAGTGAATCCTTTTACTTTTCCTATTCGTTCATGGAGCCCTGCGAAGCAAATCATTTTTCCAAGAATTCGAGAAAGCGAAAAATTCTACATTGACTCCTCCAATCAAGCGAAAGTTTATCACATTCGGTTGGATTCTGCCGAAGCTAGTTTTAGTTATATTATAGTTATATGAAAAATGCATGGTTTTTCAGTCCTTTTTTCCTCCTTTAAATTTATATTTTTCTTATTATAAACAAAATCGAATGTATAAACATGAACAATAAAAAAATTGTATCAAAAAGTATGAAATTTAAAAAAATCGATAGAAAGAATAAATAAATTGGAACGAATTTAATTTAAAAAATTGAAATAAAGAATGAAATTAAAAAATTCTTGAGACGAGCGAACTCTACTTATATCCCTATAAAAAAATCAATATATCAAAACTCGAGAAGCTTCGAGTTAGCCTGATGAATATTAATCACGCGCTGTATTCCTTAGGCAAATATAATTAGAGGGAAATTAATCGACGGCTAGTACATGGATTCAAATGAAAGAGCTCAAATTTGGTATCTCAGCATAGCCAGTACGAAGTTAATTATTTTCGAACACTATATAAGACAAAATATATTCTTAAGCAATCAACGTTTGTGGATGGTTGGTCGGGGTTGGAGTTAAGCAACGGTACGCTCAGTGAATATTCGGAGGGGTGACCGCTTAGTCGTGATGGCCCACCGGTAGTTAACGGTAAGCCAATGCTTTTGAGATTTTTCTGCAGATGTTTAACATATAGTAATAATATAAATAAATCAGTAAATAAATAAATAAATAACCAATAAATAAATAAAAAATATATTCATATTAGGCAAATATAAAAAGCCAACTTACTAAACTAGGAATTCGTGTAAACGTATACTAAAAGCAATGTCCAATAAGGATCTCTATTTTGTACTTTCATTCGGGTTATGATATCGGCGATCAATCAAACCTCAGTTCCCCTTCCATCATTTGTGGAAAAGCAGTCGAGGTTTTTCTTTTCTCCCTCGTCGCGCACATGTCACACTCGATGGTACAAAAATCCTGAGATCGTCGTTTACAGGAGACACGTTTATACACGCGTACTCCAAGGCTGGTCGCACACGGGTACGATATTGTCACGTATACGACCCTTAAGATTTGAGGGATCGCGGACAAGACCAATGGTGTTGTAACAAGAAAAAAAGTGAACGGGAAAAACAAAGAAAAAACGAAAAGCAAAGAAAATCGAGTATGTAGGTCACGAGAACGAAGTTGGCTGGATATAAATCCTGGAGAATAATTCGCAGAGGACGCGCATGCGTGCGTGCCGATGAATGGACGATCGGGGGTGTGGAAACGAAGAAAAAAAAAAAAAAAACTTCGAAAAAAGAAAAAAATCGTGATCGCGCGCTTGTTCATTCGATCGTCATGCCGCGTACAATGATGTCACGGCCAAGGATTGGAAAACAGATCACGGGATGGGGTCTCCTTTCTGCGTGAAAACGTCAGATCCAATTCGTCGTGATCGGAGGCGAAAAATAAAAATAAAAAGGGGGAAAAATGAAAGAAAGAAAAAAAAAAAAACAACATAAATTCGTTTCAGCCACTCTGGTCTCGACACAGGAGGTGATCGACGTCGCGCTACTCTCGAACCTTTCACCTGCCCTCATCCAGTTCCCTTTCTCCCTTCGATCTCGCTCCTCGCCGCACTATCTCTCTTTCACACACCCTCGCACATTTTCCGATGTCCTCTGTCGATCGTTAAATCCTCTCACCTCACTTTTGGTGCGACTCGAGTCATCCTCTCGTGGCCTTTCGTCCCTCTTGTCGCTTATATTCTTCGGACTATCTCGGTGCCTCTCCGGTACCATCGGTGCACTCTTGACACTCGCCACTCTCACTGAAAAATCTCCCCGAGCCTCGTCTTCCGTATCCTTTTTTCGCACTCCAGTCATGCAGGCTTGTAACACTTATAGAGTCGTACACAGCCACCGGATGTACGTGTACATCGCTCCTTGGAGCCCTCATACATGCTGCCCGAACTGTAACCCACTTTCGCGTTCTACACGTCTCGCGTTTTCGTATCATTTAATGGAAAATCCTGGAAGTATGAAAACTTGGCCGACTTGTAATACCTTCGTGAATTATTTACGGAAGCTATGTGAAACGTTGGGAAAATGTGACGAATTCGTTGAACGTGTCAGAAGAATTCAATAGGTTCAGCCCTCGTGTATTGAAGACCGTAGGGCGAGCTACGAAAAAATATACAGTTGTGACGATTTTTTTGGTATGGTCCGATTTTTTTTTATTGATCGACTCCCGTGCTTTTCGTTAATTTGTTACATCAGCGTTCTTTTTGTTAACTTACCGAATTATTTCAACGTTTATAGTTAATGGTTGACTTTTTTAATACGCTTTTGAACTTTTTTTTAATCCTGCGGAACTTGCTTGACAAGATTGAGCACGAAGAAACACAGAAACAATTTGGAAAAATAAATTGTTAAGTGATCCGGTGTCCTCGACTGTCATAGCCACGCATTAAGGTTAAATGATGATTCAGGAGATATCAGGTGATTATTAAAGCCTATTACGCACAGTCGACCGAGTCGCCGATGACAAGTCAACACTGCGTAACAGGCGTTAATAATCGGCTGGCATCTCCGAGGCACACTTTCCCTCTAATTTCATGGCATAATCCGGAACAAAGCCCCGCACGTCCTATTTCACCGGGGATTTCAGGGGCCGGTGTATCAGAGCGTTGGTGTGGCTAGACCGGGTATGATCGATGGGAGAGCGTGCCCAAAGAGAGGCTTCGTCCGAAAAAATTACGTTGTTCCAGTCGCGATCCAAACTTTCCTACGCTCAAGTGAGTCTTTTGTCGATATGTGTTTTCGGACAATAGACCTTCGTCTGTGACCACGGTTGAACAGCTTCGGACGCTTTCTGTACAAACCATTTTGGTGGAACTCTGTACCTGTTCGCGGTCCAACCTTCTCTCCAACGGTTTCCAGCAAAAATGTAGCCGTACACGCTTTTACCGAACAGACTGTAATTTTCCAATTCGTGATGGTCACCCGACTTTTTACAATTTTTTTTTCGTAAAGAACTGGACATATTGGGTTTCCAGGAGGGCACAGGGAAACTGTGGAGAAACAGTATTTTCATTGCTTTTTAGCCGTGGCACCTTTAACCTATAAAATTCATTATACATATGGCACGTAACCCGCGATGATGAAGTGGCGCGAAACGGATTTGTAAAATCGCTGAAGCGTCGCGATACAAGGCATGCGTAGCAATTCCCATTATATCAGTTTTGTAATACGAAGACGGCGTTAATCATTTTTGCATATATATATGCGTCCCTTGCCTGGAAAGGAAAATTTGCCGACTAATTCGATTCAAACTACCGACAACTTTTGCACCTCGAGTTGAGCGACGTGAGACCACGCGGAGTTGGAGACTATGATGAAGTTCGCACTTCGTGGAAATGGGTACCAAGTTTTCGTCCGATTTGCGGAGTGGCGAGCGGCTAGAATATGCTTTTGAAGCTTCGTCCATAAAAAGGGAAAAAGTTGTGACGATTTCCCGCGGATATTTGTCGCTCGTTAAGTTTGCGTCCGGATTTGATTAAAATTTGTGAAATATGTTTGCGGCGAAATGACGAGCGAACGTTGTGACGTTTTGCACATCTCGGTTAATACGTGCGTAGTGATAATCATAATAACGCTATGAGTCAAACGTGCAATTGTGTATAACCTTGTTCTTTTGGGATGGAATGTTGCAGGTTTCGTGGATAAAGAGAAAGAACGTAAAACAATTACTGACCGTTGGTCTCGCGACGTACGCGAGTGACGAGCGATTCCAAGCTATACACTTTCATCACAGCGAGGATTGGAGCCTCCAGATAAAGTACGTACAGCGAAGGGACGGCGGTATGTACGAGTGCCAAGTGTCGACCCATCCACCGACCAGTATATTCCTCTTTCTCGAGGTCGTCGGTAAGCGTTATTAATGGTTGAATTTTCGTAGTCTTGCCCCTCGTACTCTCTTCCTCAGTATTCCCCTATAACATTTTCCCCCGCACTGCCAGAAAACCGCACTCTCTTGGATATATGTACACTGTCCGTACGAAGTCGGACCATTTCTTACCGAAGACGTTTTTGACGGTCGCTGGAGACGATAAAATTAGGGGGCTCAAAAAAAAAGTACAGGGACGTTTTACTGCAGCGTCCGCTTTTATTGTCAATTCTACAATTTGCGATATTGCGCGCTGTCGAAATTCTAAAGATCGTCCTATCTGCAGCGGGCTATCTCAATAACTGTTGTCGCTTTGAAAGAACCGTACATTGATACGACAGCTGGAATGAGTGATGAGGAATACTAAAGTCGCTTTGCGGGGTTGGCGGATCGACGGATCGTTGAATTCTGAAAAGAAAAGTCCTCGATCACTTTTCTGTAGGATAAGCCGTTGCTGAGATATTGATGAATTTGCGATAGCCAATCCACGTGGGAGTATAGAAGAATGGTGGGGCGCAAGCTCCTCCCCGTACTGCCTGATTGGCTATTATTTATGAATTAATAACTAAAGAACAGGACATCGGAGAAAAGAATGGATAAGGACTTTTTGTTTCAGAATTTCGAGATCTATCCTGTGAGAATGTTCGCTATGAGTTTTTACAAGTTGTATAAAAAAATCAGCGATAGTTAAGAAATGACGACTAAATCCCGGACATGTATGTACGAAGATGGTTCGAACAAGAAACTCTACCGTATCTGGTGAGACTTTTTTTCCCACTTAACCCTCGGGATTGAGAGCCCCCTAAAAAGTCTTTCCCATAAAAAAAGCCGTCTCGATTTGCCATAAATATCGCGTAAACCTGTTCCCCTCGTTCTTCAGCGCCTCTCAGTCTTCATGCTCACAAATATCGACCTCATCCCCGCACGTAAGATTTCCCCCGCAAATTTCTAAAGTATGACCACTGACCCTGCGTGTTGTGTTACGTGTGCCATTTTCCCTTCACCCGAGTCACGCTTTTTTCTCGCGGTACACGTCCGCGCGAAATAGATGGAGTATATATATCTTTCCTAAGCTATAGCTAGAGGAGAAAAGGTACAATCCTTTCTCGTCGTCTCCGTATGGCCGAGCGTCTAACGCGGTGAAAGAGCGAGGTGCAGGGACGGAGAGGATGGAAAAAAGATAGGAAGAAAGACAGAGAGTGGTTGGTTCTGGTTCTTGCGACTCGGATATTCCACTCTATACCGTATATACGTTTAGTAAAGAGCATATACGTACGTATGACCTTCTTTGAAAATCAGAAAGCCACGAGTATCCATCTTTCATCGATTCATACGCCTTTATGGCCCAGAGACCGTCACATTTACGTGTGTAAGATCGAATCGACCGAGAAGTCTTGCTCGCACTACCCAACCAGAGGGTGATAGATAACTCTGTGAGGAAAAATGGATAAAGGAAGTTTGGCTTGAAGCGAGAAACGATTCTCGTGACTCACTATATATCGTCTGTCTCTTGTCGTTTCTGCTGTGAGCTCGGCTTACACCGCTCTCTCTCTCCTTCATCTCGCGATCATCCCTCTCTTCTTCCTTTTTCTCATGTATCCTATAAGGATTTGGAGAACGAATTTTCTATTGGCCGCTTCTTCTCCTCGTAGCTCATCTCTTTTACGTTTTGCTTCGTTTTTGTATTTATTCTTAGCAACAACCCTATAACTTCTTATTCTCCCATAGCCTACCTCCTGATCGTTTTTTTTCCTCTCTTTTACCTTACTTTTTATCGGTTTTTTTTTCTCACCGGTTTTCTCTCGTTCCTGCGCAAGACTTTTAACAACTATACGTTATCTATGTATGTGTGTTTGTGGGTGAGTGGGTGGTTGCGAAGGTATGACGAGTAGGTACACGATGAGCGTCTTGACGGTACGAAGTTACGGTTCATTCGTTTGCCCATGGAGGATTGGGTAACGACCCTCTCGTTTTTTTTCCCTCCTTCGTTTAGCTTTTCCTTTTTAGGTTTATACTTCTTATTTTTATTTGACCACGATGATCGTTACCGCGCTACCATGTTTGGCGGCCAAACAAACCACTGTGTGCGCACTCTCTGCTCTTGGCGCTCTCATTTGTGGGTGTGTGTGTACAATGGAATGGTGCACCGCGTACCCGTCTGTGTGGAGGTACACGTACCTATTCATATAAAATACAGCGGACCTTCTGTGCGCTATCGATATTTGCCTCGGGCGACGCACACCAACCTGTTCAGCTAATGCAATGTCCATTGTCAGATATCGTTAAAGTGATTTGTAGACTCGAGCACACGCTAATATTCTAAATACGAGAGGAGATTGAAATCGTTCGAATTGCAGTGAATCGTCCAGCCATGCCAAATTTTTTTAGCAATTTTCGCAGTTGTCAAATTTTTCGTGAATACCGAGAAATCTATAAAATTAACGTGTCACCAATGAATCCTATTCGGGTAGCTTCATATATTTATTTTGAGGTTTCGAAATGCTGATGCACAGAGAATTAATTAATGCTTTTCCCATGTGTAACTTCGAATTTGTAGCTCCAAAAGAACGTCAGGTACACGTTGACCAGTTTCCGCAGTTTTTTAAACATCGAATTTGCTCGGTGAGCTTCGGGCTTTCAGGTCCTCTGTCGGTACATGCAGTACGCAAACTTTGATGATCAAGCCGATCAGGAGTTCGCGGAGTATCAAGCTGTCTGTTTATCAGCAACGAACGTTATCTGGCACAAACAAGATTCGAGGGATGAAGTTTTGCAGGTCGATCGAGTAGCGATGGTCACTCTGTTCGAAATAATCCGTTTGACGGTTGCCTCTCGATCCAGCTTGTACAAGCCATTTTTATTATGTATACCATAAGCCTTTGCCATTAATCGTCCTATTCTGGATACTTTTTTATGAATTATGTCGCTATTCATATTCGCATACTTTCAATCTTGATGATAGCCGTTTGTTTTTGTTGTGTTTTCTTTTGCAAAGAATGCCTGGTGTACATCGCGACCAAATTCTCGTGAAAGTATAAGCGGGGTCTTTCCTATGTGGATGGTCCGAGAGAAGCGTTGTGGGTTTTGGGTGTGTACACGGTGCTTGGTACTGTGTTTGTACTATCTTGAAATTCGCCAAAAGCCACGAGACGGGTATTAGAGATCCTGCGGGCGTTGGAGCTTTTACAAAGAGCTCTCTCTCGGACGTTACTGGATATGGGTGCTGGTAGAGGTTGTGCAACTCCGCAGTTATCCCTTTATCGTTATTTGTATATGCGGTGTCCGAAAAGACGCGACTGAAACTCTGTGGGATGATCGGAGCGCGATATTCTGAAAGGAAAAGTTCTTTTTCATTTTTCTCTCCGACCCACCGTTAACCCGCGATTAATCGATCACTGATGGCCAATGGGATGTCTGGATGAGAGGAAAAACATCAGGTGGGGAGTGGATAGCGTATGGCGCGCGAGAGTGCCCCACCCGTCAGCGTTACGACACCCGGCACATTGGCTGTTACTAATTTAACGATATCTCGTGAACGGTGCATCCGAGAGAAAAATGACTCAGGACGTTTCCCTTCAGAATGTTGTGACGTATCTACTGCATGAAGGGTGCAGGTTGACTTTTAGGTCGGCATGTACGTATTACGATGGTGTATATGTATATATCCAGTACGATTACAATGATGGAAGTTTTACCGTGTGTGAAAGAGAGGACGGCTTGTCTTTTGAATGGGCACGGAAAAGGACAACTCTATGCGGGCAGCGGCTGGTCAATGCTTCATGTATAGACGATATATATGCGTAGATTAGTTCACGTAGGAACTGTAGTGACGTGTTTCACGATTGGAATCGTCGATGGCACACATCAGCGCAGTAGATAGCAAATATACTCTCTGTACATCCAACCTCTATAGCTTCACCTTGTGTATATACATACACAGAATTTTATCTGGGTATATACGAGATCGCTTTTCTCGTCCGCACGTATCTATGTAAATTTGAGGCCACCAAGCTAGCGATCCTTCTCAATATAGTGCAAGGAAAATTCTAATGACAGACCTCCACGTCAATACTGTTATTTGATCGATTGTTTGGTCGTTTCAATTCTCCCTTATCTAAGGGCGAACGTTATCGGATATATTCGTTTGAATGATTCTTTTCGTCTCAATCTCTCGTTATGGCCTTTGAAAATCGCTTGTAGACAATAGATCCACCCAGTTGGAATTGTATTTTTTATTGTTGTCAGCCAAGAGTAAACTATTATCACCCCGAATAAACTTATCAAGTTTCGTGTCAGTCCGTCAATTACATCTTGAAAAATTGACGACATCATTTTGGAAAATGTAGCTTCGAGAACGCTCGTAAGGTTTGACACGTAGTTTAATCGCGTCAATTATAAGTTTACGCTCAATCTGCAATCCTTTCACCATAAGTTTCATCGTTTTCTTCTTATTTAAGTTGCCTCGAATGAGGAAAGATTTTGTTAAATTTTCACAGTAACTGGAATTTTGAGCGCCCTCCCATTCGTCACTGCCGGTTAATACGATTTTTGGAAAACGAAAATCTGCTCCCCTTTGTCCTCGCAATCATTCGCAGTCTTCGGTTGCGTTGATTTTTTTTTTCATGAAAAAAATCGGAAAGTTTTTGCGGTAAGTATGGTACCCAGGCGAGGTCTCGGTTGCCAGTGGCGGAATGTCGGTGCTCATTATGCACTTCCCTTCCTTATTTTTGCTCGCGTAGAATCAAGAAGTTTCAAAGTTAATTAGACGCTCATTATATACGACAGTTAAAAAAAAACCCGTACCCAAGATACGCAATCGTTATCTTTTTTTTTCTTTGATGGTTGGTGGTTGGTCGAGTTATTCTCGTTCGTTTCAGCACGGATCCGACATCGAGATACGAATTAAACGTGAGATGAAAAATAATCGACTTCCTTCGCGGGAAAATTTAGTTGTAAAGCTAGAAAGCATTAATAAGTTAAGAAAAAAGAAAATAATGGCGTCTCTCGAGTAAAAAAAGGATCGGAATAAAAATAGAAAAAAACATATCTCAAACGTGTTCGATCAGACTTCTTTTCCAGCGTTAAGATCGTGTTTCAGATCTGGGGCGAGAACAGAAAACGCGAAGACGAATTTCGGGACGCGAAATAATATCCGCAGTATCTTTTCTAGTTTCTTTTTTTTTATTCTCGTCACGCGCCCCTTTAAATATTAAACTTCACAAAGAGGCAAGACCGAGTCGCGTCACTGAAAATGAACCAAAAATGAAAAATTCAAAAATAAAAAGATCCCTGAACTCGGTTCATCGCGTTCTTTCTTCCACATTTTCTTTCCCCTCCGATTCTTTCAGTTTTCTCGTTTGCATTGCTCGACCCGAAGGCACCGTCCCTCCTCGTTCCTTTGATACTCGTATTTCCAAGGCACACTCCATCCCGGACTTTCGCGATCTCATTTCAGTCACCCTCACTCCAACACTCTTCACTTTTTTCCAATTCCCGCGAGACCGAGTGTTGGCCACATCCGTTCTTACCCGACGCTCCGTCGTATCGAGTTCATCAGGAGACCACAGGGAAACTAGAAGTCCGTGTGCCACCAGGAGGGCACGAAGAAACTGTGGTATATGCTTCCAGCAGAGCATAGAGAAACTAAATACGTATATACCATCAAAAAGGCACAGGGAAATTGAAAATGTATGCGCCACCAAGAGGACATAGAGAAACTGGAAATATAAATACCACTAGAAGGGTACAGGGAAACTGAAAATACATGTGCCAATCGTTTCCTCAAATCCCACGTATCATAATCAGACTTCCTAGGGCCGCTTCTCTCTCGGTGTTCAAATATAAAGGCCGTAGCTAGACGATCACCCATCGAATTATTGGTCGCGTTGCAACATCCGTCGCAAAGCTGTCCGTCCATACGTCTTTTCCCCCCGTTTTGCTTTGTGCTTGCAGAAGCCCGCGCCGAGATTTCCGGGCCGACAGAAAAATTCGTTCGTCCTGGTAGCACGTTGCAGCTTCACTGCCTCGTGAAAAAATCGACGGAGACGCCGTCCTTTCTCTTCTGGTATCACAATTTGCGTATGATCAACTACGACGTTGATCAGGGTGTCAACGTAAGTACGGACCTTCTAGGTCGCGAGAGTTGGCTCGAAGTGCCCCGCGCGAGCTTTCGTCACTCCGGCAATTATACGTGCAAGTCGAGTAACGCATTGCCAGGACGCGCTTACGTCCACATATTTGATGGTGAGAATCCTGCCGCCATGCAACACAGTGGTGGAATTTACACCCGTACGATCGATGATCGAGTAAAGATCACGATCTTGCTCGGATTACTCATCGCTTTGTCGGGCTGCTACGCACCGACGACTAACCCAAGAACGAGAATAACGAGGACCTCGAGGACGACGAGCGACTCGTCCAAGCTCAAACTGATTCGTCATTCGCCAGAGCTCACGAGATTTCCGAATCCGTGATAGGAACTAACCCTTCTCGATTTCTGCATGTGTATTCACGAATCCGTGAATGTGTTTGCGCGTGCGAGTTCATTCGAGGTAGTACGAATGCGTGTGTGTGCCGTGCATGTGTGCGTGTGTACGTGTGTGAAACGGGCAAATGTGGCGTTTCAATTATATCCGCCGGGAAGTTATTGAAGCCGATAGCGTTAACGAATCTGTGTCGTACGGACGTCTATTTGAGAACGAGGGGATGAAAGCTCTCTAACGATACATACGTATATATGCGTAAGTACTACATCGTGGGTATACAGAGACGTATGCAAACAAGCGTATATGTACACTGTGTAACACGTGTGTGGCTGTAGATATGGCCATGAGTGTTGTACGGTCTACAGTCTGTTTGACAAGAGCGTGTACGGTCTACCGTCCGTTTGACAAGAGCGTGAACGATCTGCCGTCTGTTTGACAAAAGCGTGTACGGCAAAAGTGATAACATACTCCGCGATATTTTTTTATCTAAAACGGGATCCAGTTTCAATTAATATTAATTAACGAAAAACATGACTTTGTCCCACTCACGATTCAAACTTTTTTTCGTCAAGGTGATTCTTTTTTGTCCTGTTTTGAGAATGGTAGACTTTTGTCTGTTACAACGGGTGAACGACAAATGTCACGTCTTGTACAAAGCATCTGGGTGGTAGAGCTGCTTATACCCGTGGTCGTATCGAATCTTTCACAGTTTTCGGAATAAAATGTAGCCGTACACGCTTCTGTCAAACAGGTTGCAACTTGTGTATCATCCATGTTCATTCGTGCACACATATACGTATACACAGATATACACACTAGATGTGTCGGAATGAAACTTCGATTTTTCTTATTAAACAGTAATTATTTATTAAAAATGATTCAAAAATGGTTCATACCTCGTTGAAAGTGAATTTCATCATTTGCTGTAATCTTTTCTCTTTTTTTAAGTACTTTGGGAATGCCTTCGCGAAAGAACGCTCAGCTTTTCATGCGCTGACTTTATCGAGTGATTTTTGTTGGTATTTCGTTCGAATTGATGAACTGCTGGTCGACAAGTGTCTGGACCATTGATCGAAATGTGGCCTACCATCGTAACGAAGCGAAATAACTTCAATGTGTCTCATGGCCGATAATTTGACACGTCATTTTACACATTCGAAACGGAAAACAATATGTCATTTAAAGTTTTACGATGCCCACTGCTTTTTAGATGGCCGTCAACGTGACAGAATATAATTGTTGTTAATAAAATCGAGTGTGTGGTTTACGAGTAGCTTCATCTGTTCGACAATCGGGTCTTCATTGCGACACACCAAATACGTGTTAAGGTTATAGGATTTACGTAATCTTCGTGCACATAAATCAACTTTTGTAAAATATTGTTCCTCAATGGAGTTTTCAGTTTGTGCCGTTGCAACGCAAGAAAACCTTTTTTGTTTCAATTCTCGTTCTTATCGTTGGATGAAAGTAATAAGATTTTCTGATTTACCTTGTTGTTCGGTGGGATGAGATTCTTCGAAAGTAGGTGATTTTCGTTGTCACATCAGCCGAAAGTAAATTTAAAAAAAAAAACGTAATTTTTGTTTGGATTGGAACGGTGCAAAAACTTCATTCCTTCTCATCTTTTCCAGTCTCGTTTTAATGTATAACGTATTACGCAGGGCATTTCCGAAGACGTGTGAAGGGGTTATATATAGTTATTTTTAGGAAAAATTAACAGATTTTCATTATCTAGAAACGGTTCAACCGAACTTGAAAAAAGCAAAACGTCACCACATTTCGTCACTGTAACACGTCTCGCGACTGTAACGATTCCAAGGCCGTTGTTCATAAATTTAGCGTTAAAATAATTTTTTTTCCTAATATAGAGGGAATTTGCAAAAAACTAATAAATAACATTTTTTTTAAGTTTGTGGATGACATTACTATTTTTAAATTTAAATTTAATTACAATTTTTAACAGACTCAGAAAGAATTAATTTAATTTTAATTCTTCGAAGTGA
This sequence comes from Ophioninae sp. A BG-2022a, assembly GCA_030523105.1. Classification (NCBI taxonomy): domain Eukaryota; kingdom Metazoa; phylum Arthropoda; class Insecta; order Hymenoptera; family Ichneumonidae; species Ophioninae sp. A BG-2022a. The sequence goes on from JAPYZI010001483.1 coordinate 15,601, forward strand.
TTTTTAAAAAATACATAATAGAATTTAATAATATATATATATATATATATATATATATATATATATATATATATATATATATATATATACACACACATATATATATATTGAAAAAAATGTTTCGGAATAAGAATTTATTTTGATAAATCGTTCACAAGATTATTTAATGATGAAAAAAGAATTAATTAATTTTTCGAATCCGAACAACTAGATATAACCCCTTAAGAGTTGGGCTGTGGAAAAGAAATGATAGGGCGTTTTCAGTAATGAATATCCTTATAATTCTAAATCAATTATCTTTTTGCATGGCTCCATTTCAGCGAGATTGCTCCCTTTTCCGACGAACTCCAGTATCCTTCATCGTTTCCTTCCGTTGCGCTATTCGCGATTATTATTTTTATTATTCGTTCTATTTCTATGATTGTTATTATTGATCGAGTTGAACGTCCGTTTGAGTATCGGTGGACGGACCGTCAGGAGACTCCGCAGCAGGCTTTGATGCTCCAAAATGCAAGGGAATGAATCAATACTTCAAAGCAGTTTGCTCGTGCGTCACTGTTGCGTTCGCCGCAAGCCCAGACTTTGCTCGTCAATCGAGATTGAAATGTTTGTGAATGGGTAACATTACACCTGATTAATTTCCATGAAAAGCGCTATAATCGAGCGCTTTACCGGCGTTTGTGCGCAATAACAGATAGCGTTGATATTGATTTTCCAAAATGATCGAAACTTCATCCGAAAGCCGTAAAATTGAAATCGCGCTGCAAAAAATCGATGAGCCGGATCAGAGCTCGAAGTGCGTTGAATTAACGACCCGATACACCCTGGATTTTGCCCCATTAGTTCTCCACACTTGTGCGTTACATAATACGCGTAAATGTGTGGTTTTGACGCGTTAGAACTTTGCACAGCTTCGCTATATATGCCATCAATAACACGGTTATTGGAACACGCAAACAGCCACTGTAATTGCGACACACGGATAGATTCATACCAACAATAAGAGCCAAACGAGCAAAAATACCACGTGAAACATGCAAATCCATTTACGACTTTTTATTCTTGAATTGCTAAACGCGTTTTGAATGTCGGATTGATTGTATCTCAAACTCAAACTAATCTGATTTTTTCAGGATACTAATCTTCGCGACGTATAGTGAGTACACAGTTTCGTTGCAATAATATTTACTCGTATATTATTCGGTGATTTTTCGTTATACATATTTTTGTCCTCATAATAGATGACGTTCATTTGTTTACTTTCAAATATTTGTCATGATTTTGATTATTTACAAAAATGTTATTCCGTTAAAATAAACATAAACGTAACTTGTTGATTTATACGTTTTTTATAATATAAAAATTAATTATTTACAAAAATTCTATTTGGTAAAAATAAATCTAAACGTAACTTGTTGATTTATATGTTTATATATATATAGATATATATATAATCGAAAATTAATTATTAACAAAAATACGATTTGACGGAGATAAATATAAACGTAATTTCGTTAAATGTGCAATTACCATCAATCCGTAAAAATTAATTTCGTTTTTAATGGATCGAGCTGTTATCGCGATGTTGGTCATATTTTAAGTGGATGTGTACGCGGAATTTGAGGTACCACGATCATATCACTAGACTATTATATTTTGGACTTATGATGTATTTAGTGCATTCAGTAGACGTGCTGTGGTGGCTCACGTGTACGATTCGTGTAAAAGCGCGTGAAACCTCAAATTTGGTCGGCGGTTGATGACGCACTTACGTCGTTTATTAGAACCCTTAATAACGTGTAAAGGCGCGTTTCCAAAACACGTTGAAAGATAGTAAAAAAAAAACGTCTTGTTTTTGACGTATTATAATCAAAGAAACCAAAAGTTCGATTTTATCCTTGGTATTAAGCAACGATTTAACTTTTTCAAAGTATTGAATATAAAAAGAAAACAGGTGGATTAAAAATTCTCAAGTTTGTGAACAAACGGGGTTGACAGAAAGAAGTGAAAAAAGAGAAGCCAATGACAAATGTCAGGATCGTAGTCGTGCAGCAAAAAAAGTCGTTTAATTTTGATAAGAATAATTGTTGGATGTCACCGGTATCATCACGACGTACGAATACATAAATGCAAATTAATCGGTGAGCCGACATTCCTCCGCGTATAATTCACGAAGCGTTTCTCCTTCGCAACCGTATCGTTCTTCCCCGAACGCAGCCGGTGGTACTTGAATATTTTTATCGCGGCTTATTATTATTATGGGTGCGTACCTTCGTTGTCTCATCGCATCTAATACGTGCCCGTTTAAATCAGCTCCCCTCTCTCCACTCCACCCTTCTTCGCCCCCTTTTTTATTATACGATATTTATTTTTATGCCTCTTCCCGGGCCGTTTCCACACTGCACATTTTTCTCGGCAGAGCGCGTTACATCGTAAATGACAGATGGCCGCTCGTAATACGTCTAGCCATATTAAATGTTTTTATTGGATCACCACAGGGCGTTTAACGGCGCTGCGAATTATTCGAAAATTGCAGTATAATTCGCAATATCTCGTGTAACGTGGCGTTGTCCGGGTGTTTTCAGGTAGACAAGAAACGTACAAGGTGAAGTGAGAAATTACTGGCCACTCGTGAAACTATTTCGGGATTATTTATTCAGGAATTTTTTATTCATTATTGGAGAATCTTTGAAGATTCAAATATTTATTTATTGGTTCCAAACATGTCATAGCGAATCGCCATTAGGTTTGTTGGGGAAAAAACTCGAGGTGTATATCCTAAAAAAACTGGAATTCATTGTGTTATACAAATTTACCTTTTTTCATCGAATAAAGATTTGGAATTGAAAAGGGTTGGGCTTCGGAATATTCCGTTCTTAACGTTTTTTCCACCAATTTTTGAGAAACGAATATTTCAAAGTTTGGGTTTAAGAGCACGCAACGAAAATCTCCAGCACGAATTACTTTCCTTGAAAATTTGGATGGTAAACGTTTGCCATCCCGGTGTTTTTTTGGCCCACTTTAACATTTGACCAAAAAACTTGGCTCTGACGATGAACGGAGAGTATTTTCAAAATGATCGATACCAAGCAACCCTCATAATTTCAACCCATCAAGTTAACCCCTAATGGCGACTACGCTATCATTGCAATCATCTGATACTATCGTATATGCACTTGGGGATTTCCCTTGTGACGTAATCGTGGATTCTCCTGAAATTCCAAATCGCGGTTTTTGTTATTCGCGTCTCGTACGTGGGGATTTAGAGGACGAGTCGAAGGTTCTTGCAAGTGGCGCGCGTGGAATCTCGGAGATTCATCGGAACGTATGCACAACGCGGGGGTCTCTTATCGAGCCGGTTTAAAGTGCCATCGTGATGCGCGCTGCGTTGTACGTTGGCGGGGTGGTACGTTACTTTCTCGCGACCCTATGATTCTGGAAGGCGGACTAAAAGCACTGCGGGAGTAAAAATTAATTATCCGGTAAAAGTGGCGGCGAGGGGTAGAAAAGTGGGAAACAGGCGACACATTGGTAGGGCAAAAGAAAAAAAAAAACGTGAAAGTCTGCAGAGGATCGTGAGAGGGGACAGTGGAGGGCATATTTTGCAATGCAGGGAGGATATAGGCGGGGATGATAACGGAGGTCGCTCGTGGAATCCCGAGGAGTATAAAGGGCGCGAGGAGAAAGCGTTTTCCTCTTCGGCGTTTCATTAATTACAAAGACAAACGTGTGCCGCACGCGCTCCCACGTCCCGTTCTCGTCATTTTTCTAAGTCAAAGCGAAAGGGAGAGAGGAAGAGAGGAAGGGATGGCACTTGGAGAGAAAGGGTGACGGATACTGCGAGGAGCAAAGCAAAAAGGGAAAAAAACGTGTCGAAGGGTTAAAAGAATCCGCGCGGAAAATGAGTTAGGGCTTTTGTCGGGGCCACAATAATTCAATGCGACTTTACTGAGGGGCTCTGCGGTGTGGAAGCTTAATCTGAAAGGCCGTCATATTTTTGCCATCGAATTAATCGGAACGCTCGCAACGAAATTGCGTTTGAATTCGATTAAATGGAAAAATTATAAAAACGATGGAAATTTTGTATTTAATTCGTATTAATTCGATGTTAATTATTGAATTTGGAATCCTGTTCGAATTTTATGTTCGGGAATTCTCAAAGTATGTACCGCGTTCCTTTTTTTTTTTGTCTAAGACGGAACGATACTCGAAGCAAAACTTCGACGCAGCTCCGAGTCGAGTCGGTAAAGCAGAACTGGTGCGAGCTACCGCTACCTACAGCTCGACAACATTGTCGCTCGTGTCCCAAGAGCCTCGACGTACAGTGATTTCATTTAATGCCTTGCTGTTGAACCAAGCTCCGCTGAGCCAAGCACACCCAGCTATATAATTGAATCACAGTACGTAGGCACGGAAAACTCGGAGATGTGCGCCTCACCGGGATTCGCGAGAACTAAACTTCACGAATGCCGCGCGAGATTTGCTCGAAATTGGCAACGATTACCTACTGATCGTAGATGCCCACGGATTTCTTGAAATATGTGAAGGAATGAAACGATCGAGGTGTCAAAACGCGTGTTTCGAACATGTCTACGTTGTTCTTTTTTCCTTTAAGACGTGACATTAGCAAACATTCATTACTTTCCATCGTTTCCATCGCGTCTTCAATATTACAATCCAATCTATTTTTTAATTCTATTTATTCAAACAAATTCGGTGAAAAGACAGACGTTCGTCTATCCATTTGACACTGTCTGTTGAAGTTTCGTTAAATACTGAAGAGTCGTTTAGGAAATCCGTAGGTATCTACTATCCTGTTCTGCTATACAAACGACGATGGGGTGGCGTTCCTCCTTAACGGAGGCACTCAAACTTGATACCCCTCTATCAAGACGTGATTGGTCTGTCTGAGGATCCCTCTTTGGGGCAACCCTGTTTGAGGCTCCGAACGTCATCAAGACTCCTCTGAATATTTTACGCTCGTGAGGAAGAGACAAAAAAGAAAAATAGGATGCGGAGCCGTCGAAGCCAATGCGGAGGAACCAATGACAGTAATCTCTTTAAAAGTTAGTTAACGGCTCTCGAGAGCCTCATCCCTCGTCTTTGTCGTTCATTTTATTTCTGTCCTCGTTTCAACCCCCCAGTATCCTAACGCCTCGCTTTTTTTTTCTTCCTTTGACTTTTACTTTTACATTCTTACGTTCACCCTACGACCCTCGAGCAGGGTGCTCGGAAGGTTAAAACGTCGCGAAGCGATGAACGAATATACATATATATACTTCGGCAATCGAATGGTGAAGCGGAGATCAAATGAAAAGAATGAACAATTGGAACGAGGCATGAAGCGCGAGTGTGTGTGCGTGGAAAAGAGAGAGAGAGAGAGAGAGGGAGAGAATACGTATAGCGCGTAGTCAGAGTGAATCCAACTGGGAATTGATATAACGGATAAAATAAGACGGGTGGGAAGAGGCGGATAAGATATCGTAGTGCTCAAAGCGATATATTATATATACATGTATGCATATACGAGATATTTCGGGCGAAGTAGAACGATTTATTCCCATGAGAATTATGGAAAATCAAAATTTCAATATTCCGCATATTTTAAAAGAATACATCGTCGTCCGAGAACGCTCCCATTGAAGTTCGTCATCGATCAAAACTTTTCGAGATACCGATTAAACAAAACCCTTGCTATGTGAATTCTTTTTTTTTTGTTTTTTTTTTTTTTCTACGTGCTCAGTCGGAGATGAAAGTATTACGAGAAATATGGATCCGCAGAATTTTAATAAAGACATTAATTGGGATGAAAGTTATTGTTGAAAATCTGTGACGCGTGTTTCACCGAGTAAAAAGTTTCGTGCGAGTGAATGAGTTTCAGTGAAAGAACAAGACGATATTGCCACATTCTAGATCGATAGAATGAACGATTGTTCAATTAATTCGCTCCGAATGATACGCGGCGTGCAAGGGTCCATCGTTGTTCTCTTGGTACACAAATCGTCCTCAACAATGGCGTTAACGAACAATCTCGATACCATTTTAATTGTACTGCATATATTGAAAATAAAAGAAAATCGTACGAGACAATTATTCGAAAGACGTTTGAAGTAAATCTTCGAACGGCCCAATGCGAATATCAAATAAAATGTAACATGGTCAAACTACAATTTAATACGCGTGCAAAGTCGTGGCTCTACGATTCACCATCAGCGAAATACTGATCCGGATTCATTCCTGACTTACATTGATTATCTGGTATAAAAAAATACCACAAAATTTCACACGTGATTAGACGAAAAAGAGAAGAAATATTTTTTTTTGGTGCTGGTAAAATTGGCATGATTTTTTGTCATTGGAATAATCGTGATTTTAACTTTTAAATATCTGTCTCCAAAATTCTATAGAGTATACTATCGTGATGGCGCGATAATCACGTTTAATTCGCGAAAATTAAATTGTCAAGAATTAATTAAGACGATTGGAATATTTCACTAGGAAATATTAAAAATGATAAAGAAATGATTTTGTTTCCAAAATATTGAAAATTGTACAAAACTTCACCGAGATTTTTTTTCTCTATAGTGTTTCAATCAGCACAGCGAAACAAAGCTTGCGTAATTTTCAAATATTGAGAGACTTCTTATTTTTTCAAATAAAATTCGTTTCCGTCAAAAATAATTTCCAGTTCGCTCACATCCGATATTAAATGTTAAAACGGGATTTTAGCGTTCTCAATTCAATTCTTTCACGCATTAATTCGCTCACAAAAGGGAGTCAAAGCCGAAGAACAACGTCGTGACGTTTTATCCATGAAAGCCGACATTGAGTATACAGGATTGAAGGTGATCTGAGCAATACTCACGAACGATATGATAACAAAGTATTCGTACCTCCTGAATTCTCCGTCTTTGTTTACCCTTCGAAGGCATTTATTATCCCAGTATCTTATGTGCGTTATGCGTTAAATATCGATGTTGGTTGAATGACGAGAAAGAAAGAAAGAACGAGAGAGACGAGAGAGAGAGAGAGAGAGAGAGAGAAAAGAAATAAACAAACAGCGAGACGGAAGCAAAAAGCTTGTAGTTCCGGAACGGACGTCGTTGGCGACTACCGTGTATACCTTCAGATTTAACGTGTTTCCCAATTCCAGAAGAGTACGGTCTCTGTACGTACTATCATACATTATAATATGACCGACGCTCGTGACGAGCTTTTCTCGGTGTCTCACTGTTCGTAAGCTTCACCAATCTCACTCTTCCCCCATTACTTCCGGTCTCTCTTTCTCTCGACATTCTTTCGTCTCCGCTCTCTCTCTCTTCCCTTCAGAGAGAAAGAGGGAAAGAGCGGGAAAGACGAAGAAAGAGAGAGGGGCTTAATTACACTGTGACGAGAGCCCAAGTATGGTAAAAGCTTTCGTGGTTGGTGGAGGGACGTATCATAGAAGTCTGGATGAACGACACTCGTGCGGACCTACGTTTCCCTACAACTCCGTTGTGCACGCATAAACTTAAATACCCACGTATACACAGTTTGCTTATGTAAAGGTAATTTATCGTATTTTCTCTCTCACTCCTTCTCTCTCTCTCTCTCTCTCTCCGACTCATCTCTTTTTGATTCCAGCAGGCTGTTGCTGTTTAGCTTTCGCGTTAAGCAGACTGAGAGGGCGTGGGAGCTGTTCCGGGTCCAAAGCACCATACCTGATTTTCAACTGTGGTAAAATACACTTGCCAGGTATACACACATACGTGTACAAATGTACGAGCCAGGAAAGCTTGATCCTCCAGCCTCGATTAATTCAATTGGTAGAATTTCCCTGCGATTCACGGCTTGATTAAACTCTACGCGATCGAGGGATAGATACATCTATATATCCATTTATATACATCTAGATATACACGTATATACATATATCCTTCTATATATATATATAGAAATGGACACACAGAAGGCCACATATGCAAACGTGTAGTACATATGCACCCCGAGCCATTCCTCCGGGCCTAAATGAAAGAGGAATTTCCGGGGCCCTCATCCAGCACTTGCAACACGGCTGAGCTGCTGCAACGTTAAGATGAGCGCGCGTACACTATCGTCCAATGATACACACGTATGTATATACAGAGAGATTTGTGAGAATATGCTAGTGTGAAGGCCCGAGAGAGAATAGCCGTCATGATACTCAACAAGGTAGGTATCGAATGCCGAGTAACGAAAGGGCGTATACTACACGATTCGAGGGACAATGCCGGTTGGTTAATGCCTCTTTGGCTGATACCCATTGATATTTACACGTAGTTGCACTTATACGTTGTTATAGCTGGTTGTGTGGGTGTACGGGTTGTCTAACTGTACCCAACCTTATTCTCCCGGAGCAGAGGTGAATCTATAAACCTCCCGGCACGTCGACGATTAATGAGGCCACGTGAGCTTATACCCTTTCCCCACGAGCATATCCCCATCGGTTACTACCTATGTAAAGTTCGTTACCGCGATTCGGGCCAACTCAGAATTTTCCAAAAAGGAACACATCTATACAGGTGCAATATAGGCATGTCAGTACGCAAGTCCCTCGTTTAAATTGTATGTATAAGCTGATCATTCATTATCGCGTATATCCGATTACCGATCCTTTTTCAAACCCTGAGGAAATCTCGTGTTGTTCACGGACTTTTCATCTCCTCCTGTGCTCTCGCTGAATTTATAACGTTTGCAAATCTCACTCCCGGCCAGGAACATTCAGTGTTGAAGCTGTATAGGGTTTTCAGTACGAGTAATGGGTATATTTATTATTTATCATTGAAAAGTTCGCGCTGTATTAACGCTCTGACTGTAACGAGCTTTTTACTGTATTAAAACGCTATTATTATCGCTATGATCAATTATTGTTGTTTCATCAGTAATAGCCATGCAAATGAAATGGAACGACAGTACGATTTACCGCATGTTCGATGTTTTAACACGAAAATCGATTTAATGATGAGAATTATTATATTGATTTTTTTATTTGTAATTTTTATTATCGTTACGTTCATTTATTTTTTTTTATCAATCGATCGTTCGTCCGATTTGGCCACTCGAATGAACTGAAACGATAGCAAGCTTGACTACATATTATGTTTTAGGCACAAAAATCGTTATAAAAATAAGAATTATCATATCGATTTTCATCTGTAATTCTTATTGGAATTCTTATTATATCGATTTAACAAGGATTGCACTAAACGATGTTGGATGTCGATACAAATGAACATCGATGACGTGTGTTAAATTTCCTGCTTTATTGTATCGATTTATTCAGTTTCGAAAGTCACGTATCGCGGTTGAGAGATTTGAGAAAATGATGTAACAAATCCAATAAATCATTGGCGGATAAAAATAACAGTTATTTTTAATGATACAGAGATTCTCACGGAGCAGCAAATAGAAAATGAATTCATTGATCTAAAAGTATATTTTCGGGATAAATCGGATTAAGGAGAATTCGTTGTACACAGGTTTTTCAAAAATGCGAGAAAGATTATGTGTTGCTTGTTATCCGGTAATTATTGATTTAATTCCATAAGCTTGTAGAATAATTTGACGAGAAAAGAATCCGGGCGCAAAAAAATCAATTGTTATCGGGCTGCGAGCTGCATACGGATGCAATGCCCACTCGTATCGAGCACTTTTTAAAGATAAGCTTAAAAGGGGTAGAAGAACATCCATTTTAGTTTTTTTTTCTTTCAAAAATTCGTACGTTTTTTTTAAATCAAAGTTATTTTTTGGCTGAAAAAGATCAATTTTGGAAAATGCAACGTACGTCAAAAACTTTGGGGTTTAAAGATCGCCTACGCCACGTAAAAAATGTGTACCGAGTCGAAAAAAATCATGAAAATTATTTTTATAATAAATTTAATAATAAATTATTTCAAAATTATTTAAAGGCAAAACGAAGCGGAATCCGTTCTCTCCGGACCGCGCTCAGTTAAATATTATAGTTGTCTATCTTTTGGACGGAGCTATAAAACTTTTAGTGCAGCAAGAAACATCAACTGGTTGAATTGAGCTTTTCAGTGGTAAGATAAGTAATGCATTATCCACTTACGAATTCACGTTGTTTACTCGCTTACACAGTTCTGTCAAAAATCCAATACCGGTTCATGAAAGATTTATCTTCTGAATATTTTACGAAGCGGTGGCTAAAAAAGACGATTGTTTAATAATTCCTTTTTAATTAACTCTGAAGTCCTTAACAATGGCATTGATAAATAATCTTGATACTAAATCAATTGGACTGCATATTTAAACAATGAATAAAAAAACGAACGAAAAAATTCATTGAAAAAGATTTTAAGGGGGTCTTCAACGCTTTAATGTAAATATCGAGTATACACCGAGAAATATGTGGTATTCTCTGAGAATACAATTATATTATACGGTTAATAATAACTTATTTAGTTGACAATATAACAGACAAAGTATATGTGAAATTATGAACTACGTATATGGTATTATTAATTAGATGTTAAATATTCGAATTGTACGAATGTAATTTATAACAGTACCTCATCAACAAAGCAGTATTATAAGCAAGCCCGAAATGTACTGAATTTCGTCGAAATGTAAACGACATTATTTGAATAGTGTTAAACGTGTCAAATTTCGGTGGCAAAAAAGAACACCTGCGGAGAATTTTATTGTATCACTTTAAAAAACAATTTGCAGCTGAATATTTGGAGATTTAATTTCACGAAGTCTTGCGTTAGTCGTTAACGATTGATAATACTTTAAGCGAAATTGCTAAAAGAATTTATTATTTAAAAAAATAAAGTATTACTTTTCACGAAAAAAAGACAGCGAGAACTTATTCAACATGCCTACAATATGAAATACTATAACTGTATACGTGTTTGAAACGTGATACCGCATATCGCAACACATGGATCCAGATCCAGTCCTGATTTACACTGATAATTCAAAATGAAAATTGATCACCCTAACGCGATCTGCAAGACGTATTTCGATATAAAAATTCTTGCACAATAATGTGACGTGGCAAGTTACGTGATTCTCACTATTGAGTAGTATCGCCTGAAAATTTAAATCTCTTAAATCAGTGTGAAGATATCGTCGTAGAATGTACGCCCAAACAATGTTTCACAACAATTTCAATCGGAGCACTGGTGTGCGCAACCCATTGAGGTTCAACGACCGTGAGCTAACATTTTCCCGATACTTCGATGAGTGTGAATTATCAACACGTCCAATTTAATCAGCGGGCCTGTATAACGAATTTTATTCGCGATGCTTTGGTGTTATAACGATGAATTTTAATGAGCATGGTCAGTTGGCCCCGAGTACTTTTCCCCATCAATTTTATTTGGCCCGTTCTCTTTAATTTCTCACACATTTGTGCCACCCCTCGATCTCCCTCTTTCACTCCGCAATTAATTGACAAATTCCCCCAATTTAAATGGCAATTATCCACGCTCGCAGCTGGATCCGGATTCCGGGGGTAAGTGAGCCCAGTTTGCCCGTGTATTCGTTGCCACGTGCTCAGGTTTTCCCTCCCCAAATAGTAGGCAAATACCCGTCACGTTTTACCGGTTCACAGACGAATTTCATCCTTCCAAACAGGATTCTCCATTGCTCGCGTACGCCCGCCCGCTCTATATCTGTAAGCGTTAATTTGCATAGAGGCGAATGTACGCTAAAACGGCAATATCCAACATTTTCGAATCATCATACGCGCTGTGACCTCTTCGGCCACTGCCAGGTTTCCGTAATCACCACCGTCTGTATTCTTCCACTTCCACGCATACGTTTATAAATTACGTTATTCGAAAGCTCGATCGACTGATTTATCGGACCGGAAATATTAAAATAATATTGTCGATCTCTCTCTCCCTCTCTCTCTCGACCGCAATGAAGAGTTCAGTGCCGGTGTATTGCCGATACAATTTGATAGAATGCATCGTTTGGCCGATTCACTTGGTAGTTATCGTTGAGCCTGGAGGCGACGAGGGTCGAGGTTGTGATGCATTTACACGACGAGGAACCTTGTTATTTTTTATTGCTCGTCGGCGAGGTAGTGTTCTGTCCTACCGGTCATTTACGATAATAACAATTTATTGGAAATTCTAGGAGAACAAATTGAAAACGAACGTTAACGGATTCGATTTCCTCGACTTCAGCAAGCTTTCTTGCTGAGTGGATCAATACTTGGATGGGTGAACGCTCAGACCTGGATTAGCGCTGCCGGAGGTGATTTTGTGGTTAAAACGAACGGAAACACGATAATTACAAATTTTCTATGGCCCTTCGACTATTTTCTATTGACATGTGTACAAAGATCGCAAACATCGTGAAAAGCTCGGAAAACTTTACGAAGAAACGTCGGCCGTGTATTTCGTGAGATTTCAATCAAACTGCCATCGACTGATCGAATAGCTTTTTTTTTAATGGTCGACTGAAGATCGCCCTTGAGAGAATAATCGACTCGTACCCTTTTTCTCCTATTGTTGCTAGGAGTATCTACACTTTTATCGTATACGAAAGTGGCACAATGGACTTGCCGGTAAAAATTCAATATCGAGAAGAGAATGAGGGAGAGCGCGCGAGAGAGAGAGAGAGGGCGAGAGACGAAACGCATTGTTTTTCGCAGAGGAAAGCTGACTGCCAAGTGAAAAAGTGTGCGAGATACGTGAACACGGGATAACTGCAAATATAATACAGATACATTTCTTTCTATAATCGAGTCGTTATTTTAATGTATATTTCGAACGTGCATTGTTAACGTATTAGTGAATGGACCGTAGGGGAAAAAAATTGAACCAAAATGAAGGAAATCGTGGCTTTAAAAAACTAAATCTTTTTGTGCATCTTTATCCTTATATATCGCTCATTCAATGCTCAATCAAAATTTAAAAATGTTAATTTTTCACTAAGAATAGTACTTTTCAGTTTTTTAATTTTATTACGACGTTAAAATAATCTTTTTGTTATCAGTAATTACTCAAAACCTTGATAAATATTGAATTTTCCAATGATTACTGATTAATTCATAAAATAAATCTTCTTCTGTAGCAAACAATCAACTGTCAAACGCGACGACGCAACCTGTTTACGTAAAAGTGAGCCTGATCAATCGCTTAACTCCAATTCTTGATTAAATAATGTTTTTAGGGTTTGAGGTGACTTAGTTTCATTAATTGAACGATTATTATCATTTGCAGAGAGTGTTTTCTCATTAATTACCTTGTTGAATTCGCATGTTTATAACTTCTCAATTATCTATCGAAATATTTGGAAATAATTCGTGTATTATTATCCCATCAATAACTATCGTTCTTCAAATTTTCAAGTATTGTGACGATTTTTTAATATCTATACAGTAACACCTTAAGTCAAAAGTGTTCTTGGCGTGAAACATTTGTTTATCTCCCTTGCACATGCAAACTCGCAAGTTTATTGCTGCAAAATTGATCGAGAAATTTCACGTTCGATTCTAGGTCATGATTGATAAGATAATGAAGGGAAAATGATTGAGAGGGCGATAAAAGCCTGACTCGATAACTTGTTAAATCCATGACGTTTATCGTTGCTCGTGTAGGCGAGCGCACTCGTGAATAGTCTTATCATTGTGACTCGTTCTCGACGGTTCTCATGTTCAAAGGGTTCGCCCTCTTATCCCTCCTATGATACCTCCCTCTTGAACGTCTCGCGAACTCGGAATTTCGCGACGTTATCTGAACTCGAAATTGCGCTCTATCTCGAAATCCTCCCACGATTATTTCCGAGCGGTATATTTTCGAAATTGTTCCGCGAGGAATTTCGAAATTGCTGACTCATCCGACAAGCTTTGAAATCAATAACTGGAAACAAAAATTCATATGCATGCTAAAGAGCTTCGAGTTACGATCGATTTTATGGTAAAGGATTCGGTAAATATCTCCTTATTTTCGAAATTCCGAAAAACAGATGAAACTTTTATTCAACTTACGTCGCGTTATTTTTTGGGCAAAAAGTAGTGAAGAAACTTGCAATGCTTTTTCATTTCTTTTTTCCGCCACCATTTTGTTATTTTTGCATGTACAATAAAATTTTCTACTTCACTCGGTCGATAATGACACATCGAAGCTAAAAATTCAAAATTGTTCTGTTTTGAATGGCCGATTTTTGGAATTTCAACAAGAGCGGAGATTGACCTACTAATCGAGGTGCTCGTAGCGCATTCAAATCGTGTTTTTGTATATTAAAAGTGCATAAAATATATAATAATTTTTTGTCATGTATTTCAAAAGAACATTTATTAAGCATAACAAATTCTACACCGATATCTTCATTCGTAATCCTATTAAAAAATCATGAAAAATAGTCTTTTTTTGAAGCGTGCAAAGTAGAATCCCGCCTTTAAATTTAAACACAAATTTAAATCTGTTTTTCGTTGAATTAGGTTAGGACTAGGTTATGAAAATGCACGTTTTACGTCTACCAAACAATAAACCCGAATCTTCATTTCATCAGAATTTATTCCACCAGTATTATCAATCCCGCACGTTTTCGTGTCAATTTTCACAGCCAATGTAAATTAGTCGCAATTGCGGTTGTTAATGAAAATCCAATTGGAATGAAATGAAGGACAATGGACGCGCGGACGGTGTACAATTGACGTGCAAAATCCCGGCGCTAGATTCCGCAATTCCACTCATCCAACAAAGAAAAGGGGAAGCGTTAACTGGTAAAAACCTGAAGATTTAAAAGCCGTACGTGTTCGCCTATTGGAAAGTTTTCCTGGGTGTAAAAAACCAGTGGAAATAAGCCACGACGGTGTCGTACGAGAAGTCGCAGGACCGCTCGAACTGTCGCTACACCACCCAGATTCCCGTAACAAACAGACCACTTTACATATTTACTGCCGCTTTGCGCCACTTTCGTCCTCCCACCTCTTCTATTACAACTCGTTTTTACCAAGCTTCGCCTTTCCCTATATGTGTATATATATATATGTACATATATATACGCGACTCATCGCGTTTCCTCTCGGATTCTGGTTTCGCAACTTTTGCAACTTTCCTTCCCACATTGGGGAACGGATGGGACAGCAGGTTGCGACGTCGCCATCAGATCGCGCCTTGACGCTTCAGGGCACCTCGTTGCTTTTCCCGCTTTTCTTCTTCTTCTTTCCGCCGGAATTTTTCATCGTCGTTTCGTGACAGTTCATTTTGGGAGAGAAACACGGACGTACTCCGCGACGAAAGAAACCCGTGTTCGGTGTACCGGAAGCTTGCACGGTGAAGGAATATCAGAAACAAAAAACACTGGAGGATGAAGAGGATGTGAAAAAGGTCCTACCAATTTTTCAAAGAAGTAATGTGAATGCAAATGTTTTATACATTTTTTTTCTCGTTTATGTTGATCCTAGTGAAATTTGGCTCCATCGAGTTATGGGGAATCCTTTTTTGGTTTTGTTTGGGGGTTATTAGCTCGGAAATGTAATTGTTTATTTTTAAAAAGGAGAATTTTTATTAACCGATACTCACATACATATGAGTGGTATATCCTTTCCGGGAAAACTATACGAGATATCAATATGAATCTAACGCCATTATTTAAGTTAAGGAAAAACCTTGTCCAAACACACCCATTGAATCCCTATACTATATAAGAAGCTCACTCTACGAGCTTAAAATTTCGTGATTTTTGAGATTCCGGAAAAGTGGCCGGGGTAGTCGAACATTTTTTTCTGTTTTAAAAGTATTAAAAGGGTCTATATAATCGGATATTTTCAGCGGATTACGAATATCAACGAATTTTCGTCGAAAACACTGCACACAGCAAAAGAAATACTGATTTTAGAAGTTTTTTACAATTTTTTCATGGGAATTTTGGGTTTTGGAGAAAACGAATGGTAGATTCGTTCTCAGGAGATAAAATTACATCGAAATGGGTCAATAAAAAAAATATTAAAAATCAAATTTTTTTTTGGATTTTTGAGGGATAAACGTTTTTTCACTAAATCATCGATCACTTTTTTTCCTTTAGGGTTTGGGACTCCACTTTGCGCTCAATCTCTTCGTTATGATTTTCTCTTCAAATTGCTTTTTTAATCATTTAAGTCCGATGATTTTTCGATTTTTTGTAGAATTTCAAAGTTGGACCATCGATTTTTGCAAATTTTTCCATACATACCCCTTTGCCTCTTTTTTTGCGATTTTTCGAGTGGACTTCCCGGGAAAACT
>JAPYZI010001484.1:0-31817 GCA_030523105.1 Ophioninae sp. A BG-2022a
TTCCGGTTTGACCCAAACCGGAAGTCGCAAACCGGAAGTTGATAACTTTTCGTTAGCAGCATTCTGACATCAACTTCCGGTTTGACCCAAACCGGAAGTTGGCAAACCGGATGTCGCAAACCGGAAGTTGCGAACTTTTCGTTAGCAACATTCTGACATCAACTTCCGGTTTGATACAAACCGGACGTAACAAACCGTAGTGTTTCCACGTAGTGTTTCACTGCTAAACAATTCGCCCCATACAAAAAAAATAAACAATAAAAAGAATATCGAACACGGGAAGCGACCCCGCATCCTCACGAACCAATGACATGAACGCTACCAACGGGACCACCGTAGCATCGTAGCAAGAAGTGCAATACTCCGTACTTAAGTTGCGCGACCGGATGGATGATTGGCTCACTTTTGTGGATAATGCTTTATCACTTGATGAAGGTACGATAATTCATATAATAATAATACGAATATAAGCACTCACCATCGACGTAGTGTTTCCCGAATAAACAATTCGCCCATAGAAAAAAAGTAAGCAATAAAAAAAAGTACAGAATCCGGGAATCGATCCCGCACTCTCACGAACCGTAGACATGAACGCTACCAACGGGACCACCGTAACATCGTAGGAATGATTGCACTACTCTGTAGTTATGATGTGCGGCCGGATGGATGATTGGCTCACTTTTGGGGATAATAATTATGGCTAGATGAAAGTACGATAATTAATATTATAATAATATGAATATTAGCATTCACCGTTGACGCAGTGTTTCACGAATAAATAATTCGCCCCATACAAAAAAAAATAAAAAAAAAAAAAGTACAGGATCCGGGAAGCGATCCCGCTCCCTCACGAACCGTAGATATGAACGCTACCAACGGGACCACCGTAGCATTGTAGTTAGCAGTGCACTACTCCGCACTTATGTTCTGCGGCCGGTTGGATGATTGGCTCACTTTCGTGGATAATGCTTTATCACTTGATGAAGGTACGATAATTAATGCCAAACTAGACTGCCAAAATGCAAAAAAAACCTTTCTAGAATATTTTTTCGACATTTTTCCCTGCTGCAGCTTACGGTAGCTATCGTAGCGATGGAGCGAACTTCTAAAAATACGATTTTGTGCTGTGATCAGTGCCTGCGACGAATATTCGAAATCAGCTAAGATTGTTCGATTGGATTCGACGAATATCATCGAATTTTCACACTGCGAGAAAAAAAAACGATCGTAGACTATTTATTCGAAGCGTTGAGAAAACCATAGCTGCGCCAACGTAAAATTCCTGCGCGTGTTGCAATCCGATTAACACGTTCACCTAAAAGTAGGTCTCACCTCGGACTCGGCCATTCTGAAATTCGCAACGAACGCAAATGAGACTTAAACAATCGTATTATGCGATTGTAATAAAATTAACATTTTATTTGAAAAATTGAGACGTACACAGATGCGAAAAAACAATGGTAGCACACGATAGCACCGATAGATACAAGTTTTTAGATCGATACTCGAGTGACACTAAATTAACGCGCGACTTACGCGTCCCCTCGATACAATCGACGATTTTGTTTGTGTGTGTGTTTTTTTTAGTTCTTTTTTTGCTCGCAATTTACTTCCGATCAGGGAAATAAACGCTTCGCGTAACGTTGCGGACGAAAAAACTCTCATCACGCCTGGATTTGTTTTACAAATTCGAAAAAATCGTCAACTCTTCACTGTTCCCCAATAATTCGTTACGAATAAATACTATCAATAAAATGAATCAACGTGTGTAAAGGTGGTATACATTGATCGTTGATTGGTGTAACCTCTTTCGCATTTGCGACAAAAACAATTCGTATTCGTCATGTTAAAATATCATAATAATGATAGTAATACAAACAGTAAACGCCCGAAGAAGTTTGACCCCTCGGCGCAACTTTTCCATCCAACCGAACAACAAATATTTACTCTTTGATCTTTTTGGTTTTCCCCACTTTTTCCAGTAATATATATTTTTATTTTTTTTTAAATTGTCTCTCATTTAATAATTCACGATCTTTCTCGCCCTTGGCCAATACGCGACGAACAACACGGATAATTTATTTGAGATATACAATAAGACGCTATAATATTTCGTAATACATAATCAATAATCGAATACGCACAGTTCCGAATTTTTCTTTTTCATCTTCTCTCTTTATGCCGTACTCTTGAATTTTTTTTCTTGTAAAGACAGATATAAAGGAACTATGAAGAATTTAACAGCATTTTTCTCTGTACTATCTCGGAGAAAAGGCTTGATTTTTCTCAGTCACGAATATTCGTATTTAATTATTTGAATACGCGCATTTCGACGCAATCAATTATCGATTGAGCTTACTGCGCTTTGCGGTAATAATCAATGCCTGAAAAAACACGATTCGCTAAAATTATGTCACGCAGTGTACACTAATTTCGCTCATTCAACGATCCGTACGTTACTTTCTGTCTCTCTCTCTCTCTCTCTCACTCCCTCGCTCTCTCTATTTATTTATTCGTAATATGTACAAATAAAAATGTCATGCTCTGTGTTTTAACATGGGGAATTCATAAGTTTCTTATTTGCTCTTTGTTAGCTATAAAATTAAAAGTTTATTACACCGCTAAAATGTTTACGTTGCACTTTCAAAATACTCCGGCCGTACAACGTCGAAAAATGAAAGAAGAGAATGCAATTGTTGGAAAAGAAAACTTTGCGATTCCTTCCGATCCGAGCGACGTTATGAATTTTTGTTATCAACGATGGATAACGTAGCTCGACTGAGGAATTTTGCATCGACAGTTTGGCTAATAATTAGGTTTGTACGACCGCTGCATTCTCGACTCTCGAACGGTCAAAGCACGATCTTTTTTATCTTCCGATGATGACGAGCTTTGAAACGATCGTAGAAAATGTCAGAAAACGTTTCTCCGTCGTTCGTACCATTCGGAGGTCAAACGTGCCAGCAATGCTTGCTAAAAAAATTGGCTCGTTATTTCTCTCTCCCTCTTTCTCTCTTTCTATTTCACTTTCCCTCTTAGACTTGGGCGGTAAATTCTATTCGGTACATACAAGAATAACTGTTGGCTTCTCTATAAACGCGTTCGTCACTTTGGCTGGATATAAATTTTCGTCCCGTAGATTACAAATCTCCAGAAGACATATGACTTTTCTAGGGCTTGGCACTCTGTAATTATTCTGCTTTTTTGTTTCGCGCTCTGTCCTATCGACGAAGCATCGGTAACGAAAGAATTCAACGCACAAAGACGAAGAAAAAGATTTTCAAGCATCCCCAGAACTGTATCTTGGTCCTGCTAAGATAGAGATCTACGAAAGAGACGAAACAATGTTTTTAAATAAATAAATAAGCGACGGCGCCACACTAGAAAAATGAAATATTTCGCAATTAGCCATTTTCAAAACTCGACCATTTTCTTTTTGGCATGAATTTAGAACTGAAAATTTACGTTTGGCACTCCGTCCATCGCGCCTGGAATGTTTTTTTTTCGATTTTTCAATATTACCGAGCTTCAGCATCCCATTACAGAACAGTATTTTTGTATTATACGGAGTTACACAATTTTCACTTTCTCACACGCAACGATTTGCAGATCACTCAAACTCTGAGGGATAAAGCGTTTTGTTTTTGCCTTTTTTTTTAAAGCAGATGCCTTATTTTTCACTGGTCGAAGAAGTGTCGATTTCAAAGAACTGATGTTTCCAATTTTCATCGATTTATCGACAATGGACTACTCCGAAAAAGGCGTGTTTCTTTGATTCGTGTGCTATTAGAGTATACCGCCAGAGTCACGACGTATCCTACCAACTCATTTCGGGAGTTTCTAAATCCGATTTGCCGCGAAAATCGCCTCGATCACCATCGGTTATTATACAAAAATGATTAGAGTGAATTTCTCTTAAATTGAGCACCGATTCGACCAGCTCGCATTGTCGTTACATCCTCAGTCGTTTTAAATTTACTATGCAGAGCCTTAATCTTCCTTAATCGTTTATCTCTTTCTCATTTTATTTAGATAATAATAATAATAAATATATCAACGAAAGCTCGAAGGATACTGCTACGTCGTCGTTTTCGCGCGCGATAAGTCTACTTTAAACGCGGATTTTTGCTCTCGTCTAGTTCAACTCGAGGAGAGCTCCATCTATGAGTATCTTAGTCAGTTTTAGTAGCTGTTATTTAAACTATACAGTACAGAAAAATCGGGAAAATTTTCGACAATCTCTTCCTCAAAGAATCCTGTTTTTCGGAATAATTCCGATAATAGTTTTCGGGACTTGTCGCATACATTTTGCGATTCGATGAAAGAACTTTCGAAAATTAGCCAAGGAGCTACGATTTTAGTTGCGCGGTGCGTCTTCTAACCTCTTCGACATCTCTCGATCCGTTTTTCGAACGTGGTGTGCTCGCTCAATGCTTGCGCAAATTAAAAATTTGTATTCTTTGCGCGAAAGGTTCGCGAATTAATGCACAGAGTTTAAATTAGTGGAGCTTTTGATACGTGCACCGATAGATTGAATCTAGAGAGAATCCAACGATGAATCGATACTTTGACAGGGAATATTGTCGTTTGAAGAAACGCGAAATTTTTCTGCGCTTTTAGTTTTCGTCAGCAAGCTGGCTCCTTATCCAGAATCCGCAACTGACTTTAAGCACACAACATAATTTTCCTAATCAATCATTCACCGATGTACACCGAATTCAAAGGTTTCTATTCACTAGCAGTATGCGCCAGCTGTAAAATAATGCTGTAAAACGATCTTAATTTTTTCATGTTCACTTCAATCGTCTGTACGATAAAAATTGCATCAATGGTGAAACAATGTAAGAAGAGCAAGTTAAAATAAAGTGCTAATTCGACTCAAAGAATCATCAAAAATATAAGATAACTGTACGGCATTCTGCAAATGAAGGGGTTCTGTGAAAATCTCCCTGGATCATTCTCTGGCGGATTGAATACCACCAACTCGAACTTTGTTGAAGTTCGTTCGCATCCAAATTGGATGACAGATGAGAGGCGATGCCTCATCGCGCTTAGTCTCTTTACTCTTGTTCCACACTGATATCGACAGTCCGGACTCTGGAAGAGTCGGTCGGCAGCAATTGTAGTCTCTCAGGCTCAGCATCGAGCATAATAATGCACATGAAGCTCTTGCCGGATGCTTGATCTCTCGGATAAATGGTGACAGGTGCGAACTTGTCGACAGTGCCGTCGACATAGGAGCAGAGCTTCGTGTAGACCTGAGGAAAGTGTCTCCGAAGCGAGACGCCGCGAAGTCTGAGCTGACGTTGAATATTGGTAAAGCCGATCTCCCGTGAGCTTCTGGGAGTATTTTGGCCGTCGATACCAGGGGTAGACGTGAGTACGAGAGTTTCCGGTGAATCCATTTCGCGTGTTATGTTGCAGGGCGAGGTGGTGCCGGTGGTTCTGGGTGAAGGTGAGGTAGCATTGGACGTTGAGGCAGGAATCGCAGCTTGCCTGCAGGAAGGGTCAAGCCTTATTTTGCCACACCTTGATACCAATTGGCGTTCCCATCGCACAGCGCCACTGGAGGGCACTTCGCTGACTACACAAACAGCCACATAGAGGACCAAACGTGTATCAGGATTGTACGATTTGCAGAGACGCATCACTTCCGCGAAAAGCTCAGCGCCCATCTCGCTGGGCAAAAGTTCCGACCATTTGACGTACATTGGCTCGCCAAGGTCAACGAAACCGTTGCTCACGAATTGTTCGGCGACTTCCGGACTCGAGAAGAAACACTTGACCGCTCCACGACCGTGGGTCGCGTAACCGCGCTGAGCCAAAGCAGAAATATGCTTGAGAGTGGCTGGATCTTCCTTCGCTGAAGACAACACTTGCCTACAGAGCGTGCCGGCTCTCGAGTGCAAACAGGTGCGTCGATGACGCTGCCAGTGCGCTCGTCTACACTCCCTCGAACAGTACAGACAAGTGCAGTTGTGACAGCTCTTGTACATTCTTCGAGCTTCGACCAGAGTTGTCGCGTTGTTGCACTTGTTGTTTCGACATTTGATCAGCTTTTCACCAAGCTGCGCCCCGATGCCCTCGATACTGTTTTGCTGCTGCTGTTGCTGTTGCTGATGCTGTTGTTGGCCACCGTCGAATGACACCCGTCGGTTTCGGACAGTCGAAGAGGCTCGCGACGAGGACCGATTTGGCACGACGATGTCGCTACCCTCGCTCTTCCTGCGCACCAATTCCCCCACGTAATACGACGTGGAGCGCCCTGCTCCGTTGATGACCGTCGTACCGTTGTCCTCGACCCTAGCGGACTCTGCGACAGAAGTACAGTACTCGCGTGTTAAATGAGCGACGATTCGTATGCATCTGCCAATCTTAACATTTACGTGAAGAATGAGCGAATGCTTCTTCAACGGGAAACGATCGAAATAACAACGGAACTCGCAGATGATGATCCATTTGTCCCTGGACTCCTGGCTAGAAACCTGAAAGTGACAAGCTTTTGCGAAGTACGTATGTCAGATGACTAAAAAGCGTACACTGCAAGAAAGAGACGATCGGAACAATAATCGTTTGTTCCTGTTAACACCAAGTTAATCGCTGTCTCAGTGGCGATCCTAGTGTCGGTCTTACGCAATTACACAGGGAAGTGTTTTCTCGAAGATGAATCGGTCTAGCGACAAGCCGCGTGACTTCGGTTATCCCAGGTGAATAAAGGATCGAGGTTAGGATTAATACGAAGAATTTGAAAAAAAGATAATAACGCAGTAATAATAATAATAATAACGAGAATGAAAGTATCAATGACGCAGTCTGTGTGTGGCCCGAAGCTTGTGAGGTCTGTAGGTCCTTGCGACGAAGACAATTCGACGATCATTGCGATCGATTGAACAATATATATCTATGAGTGTGGTACAGAGCGTGCGATAATATCTGGTGCGTGATTCGAATGGAATAAAATGGAATGCGCATGAGCAATTTTAATATACGATGAATCAACGCGAATATCCGTATATTTGAAGTAAACAGTGGCAGATAAGGCGTACAAACGAGAGAGATAGAAATAGTGAGAGAAAGAAAGAAAAAATTAAGTATGGACGAAAGTGAGGATCGTCAGAGCCGAAACTTACATAGTCCTCCTACCTTGGAGGTCTTGGCGCAGGTCGCTGCAGCTCTTCCCGGCATTGGTATTCGTCGTTTGACCAGCCGGTGAGCCAGTATTTGAGGGTCGATGATGCCGTATTAACGTGCTACCGGAAATAGGCCCAGGCCCGGGGCTTGGGGTCCGCGAAGCGGAAGGCAGTCCAAGGAGGGAGTCAAGGACGTCCTCCAGGGTCGTGGAGCCGGGGCTGGGTTTGTTCCGAAGAAGAGCTGCCGTAGCCATTGCCTCCTCGTCCTCGCTCTGTCCCGATCCTAACGATTTCCAAAGGTCAACAAGCCCTCACACGTCTACATCTTTGTATCCTTCTTTTTTCTTTATACTAAAAGCTCCTTTGTTTTTCTTCCAATTTCATTCATCTTGTACGTAGCCTATCAACCAATCTCTTTGTCTTCTAACAAAAACATTCGTCTCTTAACGTGCTGTTTTTTCTTTTATTTTTATTGCAGTCTTTCTAAACTCGATCGTCGAAGTATCGTGTGACCTTTGCACTCGTGTGTGATTCAATTCGTCGTCAACGCTACTTCGGTTAGTGTTTGGGTTATGTACAACACATACCGGGCTTTGCGAATTCTCCGGCTTTGCGGTCACGTCCGAAACGTAGAAAATTGGAAAAGTACGAGAGCTTCCTAATTTAAAAGTCTTAAAACTTAAATAAAAAAAACTTCCAAAATAAAAAATATACATTTTCTAAGTTTTTGTTGCGAGTTGATTGAAATGATTATTTTTCTCCACGGATTACATTGATTCTCATCTTGATCGGTGCGTGCCAATTTTACTCGAAGTCTATAATAAATAAAGCTCTCGTTGCGTCGTGTAAATCTTCATTCTTCCATTTTCTACTTTTCCTACATGACCGAGATCGCCATAAGCATGTTGAGGAGGTTCAGGAACAAGAACGCAATAGAAAAATGTTTCGTGTATAAAACGTGCAGGCTTTGTAAGAAGGAACGAGCGACGAAACTAAAGACTTTCACTTACCGTGTGACAAAGCAAATAATCGGCGGAACAGTACTGTGATAAAATAGTAAATATAAATAGTACATAATAATACCGGTTATGAAGATTATTTTTGGATGTTCTTTCAATTGCATTTCAAGAATTAATTTTCTTTTCTAAGAATTACTGTAAATACATTAACTCGTACATTAATAGAGTATTAAAACTTTAGCTGAAAAGGTATCGCGTACAAACGCTAAAAATCGAGACTACAACTCTTCAAATGTAATTGAGACCAAGATTTCACAACATCGTGTAATACGCGTGACGAATAAAAAGTAGACAGCCGGTGAAAGAAAATAAGCAAACGCAAAGGTACAAACAATAATTTATTGTGACAAGGATACGTACTACATGTGGTAATAATTATTGCTGTCCGAACATTAAGTACGGAACGCTTTTCATTCTTTCCTATTCTTCATGTTCTGTTGTTGTTGTTGTTTTTTTTTTATTATTTTTATTGTTTTATATTCCTTTCAATTCACTTTTTAAAAAGGAGTTTCGAGCGTTATTAGCTCGTGAAATCGATCGGTGGGCCTCGTAAGCATCTTCGCGATCGTATTGAATCGCGATTTGTTTTCGCGGGCCAGAAAACCGATGCGATTTCGCGAGCGGTGCTCCCGCGATTAAAATAATTAAAACTCATAATAATAATATCATTCAAACGCGTGTCCGCAACACAAATAATAAAACAGATCTTCACGTAACTAAAATAATATATAAATATGCGTGTCTTCGGTGTTGTCGATGCGAGCGTTTTCACGCGAACACGTGTACGCGTGTAGATGTACTTCTGCGTGTATGTGTGTGTGTACGTGTATGAGTATATGCGTGTGCAATTGTAGATAATAATCGAATCGAGGAGAACTTTACAATTAAACATACAGAGGTGATTATAACGCGATAACGAAGCGGAAAAAAACGAATAGCGCCGGGCAGGTCCGAAGAGGAGAACCGGAGAAGGATAATTTCGGTATCTCGTGGCGTATTTGATGGGAAAGACGACGAAGTTTTTTTTTTTCGTCTTTAAGATATGGGAAAATCCGAAAAAAGGGTTTGACGTATAAACTCGGAGATCTAGGGGAACTTGATCACAAACATCACGCTTTGCGCATAGAAACGTTAAAAATTCACGTGTAAAAAGAGTTTCGAGAACGGAAGATTACGATCGTTACGAAAAAAACAAAACAATCGGGCGATTCTTTTTCTTTTTTTTTTTTCATTTCTTTTTTAAAAATAATCTCTCAAATGGAATGAGCTGAAACGACGTGCCGGCGAAAGTTTGAGATTTTCGATGGTATTGTCCAGTCCAACTTTGCAAATTGACGAAAAGAGACAGAGAGACAGAAAGATAGAAGTTACATTTTTTTTTTTGTTCTTCCGGTATTCACTGCATTATCGACGGAGCACCCACGTTATTAACACACGTTTCAAACATAACATCGTTACAAGAATAGTAATAATAATATATATATATATACGTGTGTATATATAATTTTATCATATCTTTCGTCTGGCCTCGTCACGAGGCATTGTTATGTACAAAATTTGAAATTCGAAGAGACGAAGCTTCGGTCGAGAGAAAAAGAACGAAAGAACGCGATATATTTGAATCCATGTTTATATATATCGATATATATATATTTATATATGTTTGTGTATTTGTGTGTAAATATACATATATGTATATCCATACATATATATGAGCCAACAGAGACCTCCTTGACTTTGACACGTTTATACACTGAGAGCACCACAAATGTAAGACCTAATTAACAGCTGATCCGATATGCAACAGTGAAACTCTACGTACTTAATTCTTCCTAACTAGTATATATTCCGCGCCAACTACTCTCGATATGCGAGGGGGATCTATATAACTTACAATACAAGACGTTCCGTGCCACGTCGAGTTTTCCCATAACTCTCATGGTTTTTCATTGATAAATAATGAATAACTTTGAACGAGGATTAGAAAAATATGACTTTCATCAATTGTTTTTAATTGGAAGCAAATAAAGGCGAATAAATTCGAAATAGTATAACACCAAGCAACGGTATTTAAACATATATATATTTTATCTGAGTTTAGGGCAGGAGGACATGGAATCTTCCAGAATTGAAGTGTTTAGAGAAAATGAAAAAAGATTATATTGTTTAAATTTTAATTTTCACGTTCAACTTAGAATCAACTCGACCGTTCTCTTTGTTTTTCTTTTTTTACTCAATTTGGCAAAGCTTCAGCTGAAGAAATGTATTTTTCTGGAAGCCAAAAATCACGAAAATCCTCTGATTTGTGCTTCTGCATTTTTTTATCTCCAATGCGGAACGATTTTAATTAATTAAGAACGCTTGTTTTTCGTGACTCCAATCTGCTAATGGAAGAATCATTGACGTACGTAAGGGCTATGGTGATATCGGCTTGGCACCGGATGCCTACTCCTAATATATATAGCTACCAGAACTCGAGCGTAAAGTGACAATTTTCGTGGCCGTGAAAGCTGGGTGGCAATCGTATATATATTAAAAAAAAAAAAAAAAACGAAAAAGATACCACTTGGAAGTTCGCCCAAAGTGCATAATTCGTCCGTTTGAGACGTGACGCGTGATTTTCGAGACTGAACGGTAGACGCGATTGTTGTCTGCCAATTCGATACGCTCTAGCCAAGGACCATCGTCTCGAGTTAAATCAGCGATGACAAACGACCAGGAAATCAGCAATTACAACGAAAGGACTTGGTAAACGATAATCTTTGGAAGTAGCAACGTCGCTTGCGAGAAACTCCGATAAAGCGTTGAGCGTTGGAATATCCATTTTGTTAATGTTTTCAGTATGATCGATGACGTTATCGTTGAATCAAACCGATTGAGAATTATCTGGTGAATTTCACGCGAAAGTTCATCCCGAAAATGATGAGAGCGCGAACTTTTTGGACGATCAATTTGTTGCGTAACAAAGGACGTGATAATTATCGATTCGCTGAATAATTTGGAATGTTCTTTCCTACGATTAGCGGAAGAGTTCCGGTGAATAACGTGGATGGGATTTTGGCAAATATTTCGGGAAGATTGGATTTTGGTATCGGGTTGAAAAGTAATATTAAAGAAATAATGATATACGTTGAGAAGAGTTTCCACTAGGCGAGCAGCAACTCACCACGATGATGTCGATGTTGCTGTTGCTGTTGCTGATGCGAGTGATGGTGTACTGGCTGATGATAGTTCAAGGTTGGCGAAGGTGACGGACATTGGCTACGACTCCCATGATGTTGAGTCTGTTGTTGATATTGTGATGGATGTTGCTGTTGCTGTTGCGATCCAACACGGTGACGCTGCTGTGGCTCGTCCCTCGTCGGTGTCAGATCGAGATAAAGCCCCGAGGTCGCCGAATCTACGCAACTACAGGATTCAGTTCCCGTCGCGTTACATCCCGCGCAACATTCCGTGTCGGTCGCCAAACTCATCGGAGTTTCTGGCGAATCGACGGGTCTCGAACCCACGAACGAACTCTCCATCCAGCATAATTTCACGCTTCCTGTTTGCGTCATAAACTCAGCATTAATCGTCAACGTATTTTGATTTAAATTTGCATTTGGGCTTTTCGATTAATCGGAAGGCTGTCACCCTCCCCAAACATTTCCAGCACCCTTACCATGCCTTACGTTTTAAAGCATGAAATTTCGAAAATACAGAAAAACATTCGATACTGATTCATTATTTTATTTTTCGAATGTTAGTAGGTATAATTAAATACCGTGATACTTGTTTAGAAGAAATCAATGGTTTTGATTTAATTAAGGGGTTGGGCTGGACTAGATTTTTTTAAATTATTCATAGATCGGAGGTAAACTTCAATACTAAAATTACGATACAATTGCTAGGCTAAATTTATACGCTTTTTTTTTCTAAACTATATTTTTCAAAAAGCTTTCCATGATTTTTTGATATCCAGTGGATGGATTTACTTGACATTTGGTACACTTATTCAATCTGATTTAGTCTCGATTGATGTTTTTATTCTCAACAACTTTTTATTACGTAGTAACAATAATGATGCCATTTTATCTCGAAAAAACAAAATAGAAAAATAGATACATTCAAAAACTCGGTTTTCCAAATTGAAGCATAATTCAACCCCCTACTTATTAATCGTGTTAATGGTTAATAGCATTCATTCAACCTATCGACATTCCGAAACGATATTTTTCTATTAAAATGTACATTTTTTATTATTCGATGGTCATGGGCACTCTTATCACCGTTTTCGGAGAGAGTCCGATTCTGATGTCTCGGAATTTTAAAATCGTTATCCCTGTCATGTGACCCAAACAATGATAATCTAAAACGTTTATTTCCCTATTTATCTCTCTTTCTTTCCGCCGCAAGCGAAGATGGCCAGCAAAGCTAAAAATCTGAGGAGAGGAAAGTGAAATGAGCCGAGTCGCGAAGAGTTCGCCGAGATAAAAAAAAAGTACTCGGAAAAAGCTTTCGACGAAAAGTAGGAATTGAGAAATGTAGGTGCGATGCGACGTCGATATTGTGATTCGAGTCGTCGCGAGGCCGTCCCGGAATTCGAGAGTAAGCTATTTCCGTTTCGCCGCGCGCATGTCAGGAGCTTTCGTAGATTGAAATAGAAAAGCCGCGAGCAAACGTCCGCGCTCTCGTGGCGGGAGATGACAGCTAGTATTTTTCGCCATTTGAAACATACGTGTATATAACAGTATTAATACGAGATGCACGTAAAGATGCGCGGATCAACGACGAGTGTGTACGCGCTTGTACGGGAAAGAGCGGGGAAGGAACGGAAAAGGTAAAAGGAAGCGATGACAAAAGACGCCGGGGGAATGACGGTAACAAAGGTTGGCCTATCGCGGTCACCGGGGAAAATCGTTCGCAAGCCAGATTCTTCGCGCTTTCGCCCTTCGACACGCGCCCGCGTATCGACCTTCGAATTTTCGCGGCCGCGATTCTTCCGAAATAAAACGCCTCGACTCGTCAAGGTCATTTACCCGAACAAACGATTCACGGAACTGAAATATAAAAAATATTAAAATAATTCTCGCATGTCGTTCCTACCTAGGGAATAAAGGTCATTAATTATCGGCTGAAAAAGGTCACGCAAAGGATAAAAAAATTCCCTGTGTTATTTTTCATTCCGATAGCCAATGGTTATTTTTTACTGCGATTGATGAAACTCTCTCGCGTTGTTTCAGCGAGGCAACAATTTTTCACATTTTTTTCAATATCTCTTTCTTGACGAACCGCGACTAGGTTTTTCCGATTCGTCGAAAAAAAACACTCGGTCCCTATAGCAACGTGTCCTTCGGCTCACTCTTCCCACTCTCATTTTTTCACTGCTTGATTCTACACCCCCGAGGCTGTTATCCCCACGCTTGACGGAACAGAAAGAGAGAGAGAGATAGAGGTCAAGATAGAAAGAAAGAGAAAGAGAGAGGGAGAGAGAGGGAATTAAAAGTTTTGGGTCAAGGTCTCTGCTGATAACAAATGCATTAAAAGCTGGGACACAGCCGATACGTACGTTTTGCTCTTTCCCGAATAGCATATCCCAAATTTCCCAAAAGAGCTTTTGCGTATGAACTATATACATATTACTTTGCATAAATGAACGTATAATTACGTGACCAGAGGTTGTTTCGTAGAACCCGAACGATCTCTGATGTTAGTCCGTACGAAACGAATGATGCGATTAGCGGATGTAAAGGATGAATAAACGTTATAATAAAGTAACATCAGCATAATATAAAACGGAAAAACTGCAATCGTTTAAATAGTAAGTTCGTAAAAAAAGAAAAGAAAGAGATGAGCAAGAGGAAGAAAAGAAAGTATACGAGGATGTGCGATTAGTGATACGTTATCGTAAAGAAACTAATAAAACAATAAATATATATTTATATAAATGAAAAAATAAAGGAAAAAAAATTACCTTCGTCGCGAAGTATAATAGTCGTGGTTGGTGATGGTTGTGGTGGTTGATTCATTGTGGTGGTGGGATCGTTTTTTGATTTTTGTTTTTACATCGCTCTCCCCCTCTTTCTCTTTTTCTCTCATTTGTTTTTTTTTTGTTTGTTTTCGTGGAAAGCTTCTTTTCGGATTTTTTTTTTCGCCGGCAGAGGGGTGATTTAGTGCTCACCTCTCGGACTCGTCGATCTCGCACCGCCCCTGTCATCCCAATCGTCGGGTCGAGGCCGTGGCGAGAGCCTTCCACCACCGGCGACCTCCTGGCCGCTTTGCACGTAATGCACTATAGCCGAAGTTACTTCCTTTATCGAATTCCTCACCTCGAGTTGCTGATTCGTTTGTTGTTGTTGCTGTTGTTGCTGCTGCTGCTGCAAAGTACAGAAAATATTGTTACGCAGCCGTCATTTCCATTTTGAGAAATATTAGTTCGGCGATCGTCCGTTCAAATATTACATTTTTCATTTAAAAAATTCAAAGAAAACTGATTAATTAACGGAAGGGTAATTAATTATGGGATTAAAGCTCGACAAAAAAGGAACGTTCAGAATTAAATATATGCACGTGTATAAGTGTTTTTAAAAAAATCGACGTTTTTCGAAGAACTTCCGTTCCTAGAGAGAATTTCTACAGTTTGTTTTTGCACGTCTAATAATTTTCGCGGTTTCATGGAAAGACTTGGCGAATTTTGTTCCACGGTTGAAAAACCGGACTTCGGATTTTCCCGATATTGAGAATTCGTTCTTGATTTCGATTTGCTTCGTCAAACAGCTGCTGTTTTTGTCTCGTTGCTTTACGCGAGAATAAATTATCTCGTTCTCTCTGTCTCTCTCTCTTTCATACACCCTTTCTCTAATTTTAGAGAGGCGAAAAGTCTTTTGCTGCGCCGTCTGCGGATATTAAAAATACATTGGACAAAGAAGGCGAAAAGCGGTGCGAGTGAAAAAGTGGAAGCACGTGGGTTCCACGATATCATAGGTCATGCGCATGGTCCGGCGAGCGTATAACCGAGACAACGAAAAAAAAAAAACATATACATATATATGAATATATATATATATATATATATATATATATATATATAATAACAATAACTCTCGTAAAAGTCTCTTCCGCGCCAAAAATACCAGCAGAGCTTCTGACGGAAGCTCGAAATGTCTCAGCTCTCTTTATCTTTGCCCCGTACAAAAAGGCGACCAAAAAAACCATGCTAAGCGCTACCACCAAATCTGGGAAGACGGAGAATAAAAAAAAATAATACAACTCAAGCTCAGTAAAGAGAGCGCCATCTTTTCTTCCGCTCGATCGGACTCTAAATTTTCGCAAGAGACGCGGTGAGGGTCGCGCGTCATTCGAAATGAGTCGCGAGAGCTCCGAGGCTCATAAATAATTAATCCGTCTATTCTCGAATCCGGATCATGACGTCTGGCCTTGTTTTGCTTTTTCTCCTGCGGTCTTTCCTCGATTATTCCCTCGTGCGTGATTTACAACGATTTGTTGACCTTCAAATCCCGTCCTCGTCATCCAGGTCCGATCTTTCTCCCAAATTAAAATCCAGTTTTGTCTTTATATATCTGTACAGGTATTTTCGAGTAACCTTCTTCGTGGAATGCAGCTGGGGTAAAATTCCCTGTGCGAGACGTTCCGCTGGTGTTCGAGGATTCGCGAGGCGTTCCTGGGACCGCCAGCCAAGGTATGGCTGTCGATGATTGAAGGACGATCTCGCCGAACTCGCTGGTGAACTTCCGGCGCTGTTCAGCAGACTCGTGCTCCATCGTGAAAACACCGGTGGCGTTGGACTCGGGCTGAGAAGTGGACCTGGGGGAAAGCGAACGTGAAACGATTGAAACGATCGAACGATTGTCGACTGAAGAGATGTTGAAGGAAGCAACGAAATTCTTAAATATTTTAGGAATAACGATTCCTGATTAAATAATAATACATTTTTATAACTATCACTGAATAATTTAGTATTTATACATATATACGAATTTAAACAAGGTTACTCGTGGAAAAAAGCTTCTCCAGACGTTAATTATTGTAAAACGAATAACAGTGAATCACTGCAAATTCTTAAAATGTTACAACATTGAAATTCAATTAGGTTATGTTTCAAATAAGTGGTTTGCGCTGTCGAGTTTGCGTTATTATTATACAAAATAATTAAACATTTGGTTCAATGATTAATTCATCTGCATTACCGGTCGTAGGTTGACGGTTGGAAGACGACGAGAGGGAGGACAGCGAAGTCGTTTTTGAGCCGAGTGATCGCCATCCACTGTGCTGGGAAGCGTCCGAGTGCCTTTTCAAGCGGAAGCCATCGCGGGCCGCCGGCGAATTTTTGTACCAATCCGGAACGTTCAAACGCTGCAACGATCTCTGTACCCTCAATTCGTGTTCGCTCGGTACGCGTTCACCAACCTTCTGTAACTCGTTTTCCGGCGGCTGAAAACATAGCGAACGAAAATTTATTTCTCCAACCTTGGAAAATAAAGTGATGAATGTTTTTTTTTAATAATATTTCGTGCGTTTGTGCCGAGGACGCGGCGATAAAAAAATGAATGTCCGCAATTCGTCAATTTCGATCGGTACAGAAAATTGAGGTTAAATTAGAAATCTTCGATTCAAGTTTAATCGAATTCAAGTTGGATAATAGTTTTTTTTGTTTAAACAAACCAAAAAATTCACTTTCCACGGAATTTCAGGAATTCGAATGTTGTATTTTGAAAATTCCGCTATTGAGGATAATTTCGGGAAATTTAGAATAAAACAAAAATTTTAACAAAATACATATATAAAATGTAATAAAATAATAACTAAATCATAATACTAAAATACTAAAAAAAAACACTGTATAAGTTAATATAACCAAAAATACCAAAAATGCTTAAAAATATTCAGTCGCAAGACTCGACTTAAAGGTGGACAAAACATAATTTAAAACAAACATAAAAATAAACTTATTTTATTCATATATATCCCGCATTATTAACTCTATTCGTACAATCCAACCGACAAAAAGCAATTGGATCGAGAAAATGATGAAATTTCGACCCAACGGCGAATAAATCTGGAATCTGGAAGTCCGCAGACGATATCTGGGACGGCATTTTTTTTTTTTTTTTTGTCATTTCTTCGGCTAGAGCCGAATAGTCTTCTTTCCCAGTGACTCGGAGGGTGAAGGGAGGCCCGAGGGAGAAAGATCTTAGAAGTGTATTTCGGGATTGGGGGAGTGAAAAAAAAAAATGTGAGAGTGTGGAAGAGTTGCGTGACGGGATGAGAGAGCGGGTCACACATAAATTTAGCTGGACGAAGTATGGCTACCGGATGCAGATCGCTGAGCTTTTCTCGAGGAGGGCGTGAAAGAGGAATAGAGGAACGGTGTGGGTGGGGGGGGGGGGGGGGGTATATCCGATCTCCGTACAGTGAAAGATTGAGCTCGTGTACGAATTTAGTCGACGTATGTTTACAGGCGCCGCCAGCTTTGCTCTTTCAAACACAGACACCCTTTTATCGTCCCTTCGTATTAAACCGAACCATATATCCAATCACCCTAATTTAGCACCCTAATTTACCGCATAAATTCACAGCCACATTTTCCATATGTTTGAAAATTTATATCGCGTATATTAATCAAAAAAGAAAAATCTGACAATACTCTGCGCGTTCATAGTCTTGTTATCAACACGACGTAATCGTTATCGCGTCGATAATTCGCTGGCAAATACGTTACGACGCGATACAAATACCAGAACGAATTCCTCAACAATTTTACGGCTTTAAAAGCTTTTTGCACGTTTTTAAATGTTTCGAAACGTTTAAGGGGGTTTGTCTGACAAATTTTCGGAAAATCGTGCGTCGTGCGAAGCAACGCCCATCAAAAAGAAACATCGATCCGAGTTAACATAAACTTGTGATTACAGTGAGAAAACTGGCGAGCACTTTTTTTTTTAAAGCGTTTTTCTCGAAACTACGGTTTTCAAAGCGGTGTAAAAGATTTATCAACGTCTAATGAATTTACTTAAAATTCTGTGCACGTATTCGGTGCAAACGGGTGTTTAGTTTAGACCAACATTTTTCTTATAAACAACAATTGCTTATAAACAATAGTTTATAAATAATCTTATTATTAGAAATAATCATTACTTGATAATTTATAAATAATATTAAAGTCATTCTTCCTTGAAATATTCAAAAGAAAATATTGTTAAAAACTCGGATTTAAAAAATAACTTTAAATCAATCAGGTAGCCAAAATCAAGTTCACGAAATTCATAACAGCTTTAATAACTAATTTAATTATAACTTTGTACAAAATTTGCAACAAAACTTCGTTAATCTCAATCCAAATAAATATCAACAAGATTTCCAATGAAGATAATCGATAAATGTCTGTTCAATAAAAAATAGGATTATGTGAAAACCAAACTCTAGGACAATTGTTTTTTAAAGCCCTATTTTTTGGCACAGTAGCTTTACCTCTTGAACAATAATTATTTCAATCTGATTTCACACTGTCAAAAAAAAAAAAACAACAACCAGATTTCCTAAAACGTATTTTTACGTCGAAATAAATATGTTCGTCGTAAAAAAAGTAACTTTTGCACTTGGGTGTGACAATGTCTCACAAAGCGTGTACCCAATAGATATATATATATATTTTTTTTTTATTGTTAAAAGCTGCATGTTTTATAATTGAGTGTGCACGGAGGTAAAAATTGACTGAGTGACGTGCTTCTAACGATTCACCTTGTTCTCCGTAATCGAGGAGTATCTTCGGGCTGCGTTGGCTCGAACGGAATGAACCTCGAAGACGAGGGAGACTTCGTTCTCGAGGATGGTAGAGACCGGTCTCCCGGACGACATAACCTCGCCCAGAATCGTCGCAGCGCAATTATCGTTCTCGCGTCTCATTGTGCACGCGAATACGTGTACACACGTGTATATATATATGCATACGCAAAAAAACTGTCTCTCGTCACACGAAATTTCTCCGGTCTCCCTCAGTCACGAGCGAGGAAACCATTGAGTATAAAACCGTCCGCGTTTATTTTCCGCTCAGGAGGACAATCGAGAGGAAAGGAAAAAGAAAAAAAAAACGAAAGAACAACCGAATTGCCAGATACGGTTGTCAGGGTAACCGTCGTCAGCCGTAAGATTTCGCAATCTGGAAGTCGCAGTTCTCGTTTTTTTACTATCTTGTCTCTGTCTCTCTTTCTCTTTGTATCCGTCGCAATCTATATATTCCACCGTATCTATCGCGGTAAATCTTCACCCCCCCCCCCCTGTTTCTATCGCGTCAATATTTGCTCCGCAAAAGCGTCTTTCATCGCGAGTTAACTTTGTATATTTAATCAGTAGAGATACCACCTTTTTTCGATCGGAAAAATCACGAGTCGTAAATTGACCCGATAGATGGAGACACCTCAGTCTGCGAGCACGCGTTTTTTTTTCCCCCCTCGCGCCTTTTATTCCAACGCGTTCACTCGACATTCCATCATTCATTTACGCCTTTGGGTACGTGGAGAGCCTCTTGAATGAGCTTCCAACCTTTCAACGATGTCGAAGGCTACAAACATGGATGTTTTTTTTCTCTCTACGGTCACATGCCACTCCGCTTTTTCAATACTTCGATAAAACTTCGCTACATCGTTTTCGTCGAGGCAAAAATGATTTTTTATTTGTTTAATGTACGCACGAATAAATGTTCGAACGTTTTTTTAGTGGGATTCCACGTTTTATCAAATTTATGTGCTTTTTTAATTGTTTTTTTCAAAGCTGGTTTTATTTATA
Source organism: Ophioninae sp. A BG-2022a (assembly GCA_030523105.1). Classification (NCBI taxonomy): domain Eukaryota; kingdom Metazoa; phylum Arthropoda; class Insecta; order Hymenoptera; family Ichneumonidae; species Ophioninae sp. A BG-2022a. The sequence continues at coordinate 19,928 of JAPYZI010001484.1, forward strand.
ATCCTTATTTTATTCGTGACGTGATTCAACCGATGAAAAAAAGAACTTGAAGGGATTAATTCGAAACACGTTCGTAATTGAATAACTGAAGATTCATTTATAGCACGATTGACTAGAGAAATTTTTTACTGATTTTTAACGAATCGAAAAATTCGCGAGAGCTCGAAACCAAATACAGCGAAAGTTCAAGACCTGGCAGGATCAAAGTTGTTCTCATGGCAAGGTAGCCATAACGGGTTAAAGTATTTAGCCATAAAACGTTGTAGGCTCGATGGTTCCGTCGGCAGATGCGCGAGTAAAGTAAAGGTACGCGTTTGTGCGTACGTACGTATGCGGACAATTGCCATAATATTTTTTCAGCCGATTCGCGGGGGCTCTTCGCTATTCTCTCGCTTCCCGGTTAATTTCCATGCGGCATCCTTTCGCGGATTGCAAAGGCACTTGTATCTCTTGCCGAGCGAACAAAGTTCTAACGGTACGGGAATAATAAAGTGTGCATACTCTTGGATGGTCGTTTGCGACGAGGCCCCTCTCTAAGCCCGTAAAAACAATGAGAGTGTCGTTTTACGGTGAAGGTGGCGCTCCGAGTACGTTTCCCTTCGGGAAGTTCTAACCGACGGTGAACAACCGAGGTTCAACGGGATGGCAAATCCTTGCACTCGTGAATTCTCGGTTGGTCCTTCTTCTCCCTCTGTGAGTCATTGTTCGAAACGTACGTTCGTATATACCTGCCATTCTCATATTTTCTCTCTGTACCTCATTAGAAATTTCAAGACCAATCTAACATCTGTAAAATCCCTTTTTTGCTTAGAGATCAAAGCTGGCCCGGAAAGATTAAAAAAAAAACACAATGATTTTGTCAACTTGAACGAAGTGAAGACAAAATGGAGACACGATGAAGAATGAAATGAAGATGAAGACGCGAAACGATGAAAAGAAATGAAAATGAACGCATGAAATTATGAAATGATTAAATGAAACGAAGACAAAACGGAGACTCGAAGATACGAAGAAGAATGAAACGAAGACAAAATGGAGACTCGAAGATACGAAGAAGAATGAGTGTCGACGAAATCACGTTCCGAGGCGTTAGAAGCTTTGGAACAACGAAGAAGTCGAAGCCGGTGATTGAATTAGGACTTTGATCGGACCCACATTAAATTTCCCCAACTTTACGAGGGCCTTAATCAAGTAACGTGGGACCCCAATGGCCGGCTTCTAAGAGCCATTAAAGCTGGAAGGGTCTTCAAGATAGCCCGAAAGGCCCCCTCGTGATAATTATGCCCATCAAGATATTCATAATAATAAATAATTCTAAAAAAAAAAAGTAATTAATCGTCATCAGAATTTCATAGCTGGACCATCGATTTCTCGAATTTTCATGAAACTCTTCTCTCTGAAAAATAAACTTCAAAACGTTTAATCCTCATTCTCCGAAATGTCTCACATCGAACTTTATTTCCGACAGTTTAATTCCGGGAAACCGATCAATCGAACAATCCACAGAAAATGCAAAGTTCAACTTGGATGAAACGTATGGGTGTCCGGAACAATGAGAGTCCTGTAATGTTTATCGGTTGAACGGTAATGGGTTCTTGTTGAAAAAAAAAAAAAAAAAAGAGGCGTGCGTGCGTCATACCGGTCGGGAGTAAAGAGAGCTGGTTGTAGTCGAGCTTTGGGTCGAAAGATTGGCCATTACCCCTACACGTAGAGCGAGTAGAGGGATAGAGTCTATAAAAGGAATGACGAGTGTGCGGTGTATTATATCGTACGCGGACATAGGAGTGTACGAAGCGAGGGTACATCGAGCACGTGTGAGTTGCGTGCATGACCGTCCGCTGTCTCGTTTGAACGTTGCATAATGATGCGTCCTAAGCGGTGAACGAAGAGTCGTCGGATACATACGTATGTGTGTACGTACTTCATGGAAGTTCATTTTAATTACACTCTTTCGTTATCCGCGGTTCTCGTCTCACGATTAAACCCTCATAACCTCTCTTCGTTTTTCCTCCGTCCTCTTTTTCTTCGCGAGTCTCCGTACGTCCTTCGAGTTCTCACATGCTCGAATGTGTTTCTCTTGGCATTTGTCCGGGCGTTGTTAGCGGGATTGAAGTGAATTGGGGAAAGCGAGGGAACGACGATCATCGTCATGATCATCGTCATCGGGAGGTCAAAAACCCCAAGCTGAAAGCATCTCCCACGACAGCGAGGATTAAAGGGGGAGAGGAATAATAAAAAAGGATGAAGATTATGCACGAGTCAGCTTTTGTATAATCTCGTACCGAATCGTCATAACGTAAACTTCATGAGCCTCGAGGACGCAATGCCCAATGAACGATACCACCAGCGGTCTCCGGATGTACGAGAGTTTGCCAAAGATACGAGACAGGTTTGATGTCTCGTAAGTGGGGATATCCGTGGGTTAGGCGAAGAAGTAACGCGGGGTCGATGCCTCCGTCAGCCGCCATTTTGAGCGTGCGCGATTCGGCGCCATCTTATCGACTCGCTCGGGCTCTTCCGAAAGCGGATGGAATTGTCGATCGAAGTACACCCTATTCTCACACCCGATTACGTACGACTTGTTTTTTTTTTCCCCAACGATTAAACCAAACAAATCCAATGTACTTTTTTCAGGTCGAAAAATAATCGCTTACTTTTTTTTTATCGAATAATGAAACTTTCATAAACCTTGTGATCGTCACGTTTCGTATTCCGATTTAACACCCAGGGCGTTTCCCTCTAGATATACCCGTCCGTATGCGTTTCACGAACGGAACATACCGTAATTCTAACCCATTTAAAAGCATGCGTCTCGTACATGTTACGCTCGCGCGTGGTCGAACGGAAACGCGATACCTCGCGATGCGCGCCACAGCCCGGCCAGTAACGTCTCTGCCTTTCCCGTATTACCAAAATTAACGTATGCCGGCCAAATCGAATAATCGTATGTACATACGTAACTCGGGACTACGTAACTGCCTCGAATCACTCGAGATCCCTCTTATTTGCTTTCGGAAGATAAAATATTTTGCCCCGATCGAATCTACGTGAAATCTCATTATTTTTGGAGTAAATATTATCGTATAATCAGTATAGTGTGCAGTAAGAACGACGATGATTCAATATCAATTATTTAATTTGTTTACCACTTCTTAAACACATCAATTTTCACGGTGTTGAAGTTCGATTCGTTCGATTTCGCAAATTCATTTCCGCAGAATTACGCTACGATAATCGTGAAACAATTTTTTCTAAAGGCTTTGTAAATATTTTGAGACTGTTCTGACTTCTTTTTCAAATTTGTTCCTATTATAACTATTTTGGAAATTTTTGGGATTTTCCGTTCAATAGATTTTACATTTATTTTCATGATTTTTCAATTTGTTTCTATTTTAACGATTTTTACATTTTTTAAGATGCACGATGAACATTTTTTTTCGAACGATTTAACTATTTTAACTATTAAATGTTTTTATTTATAATTATAATTAAGAATTAATAAATCATTTGCCTGTTAAATAGACGTTTTATGTATTTCAATGATTTTTTAATTCGTCCCTGTTTTAACGATTTTAATTATGAAATGTTTTTTTATTTATAATGTTAACAAGAAATGAATAAAAATATATGTTTTTGGGTTTCAATGTTTCGCATTTGCGAATCGACATTTACTTTGATTTAAGTGATTTTCGTGTGTCTTTTGACGAGGCAGCAGCTAAATTGTGCAATGCCTGGTCTACAGAAACGAAGCCACTTTCATTAAGAGCTCGGGTGATATCAGATGGAGCGGATTATTGGAGATTCAAAAGCCGAAGACCGCGAAGCCTCGTTAGCACGAAGAGCCGTTTCGCAAGATATCAGGCCGCACCGAAATAGTTGAGCGAAATCGGAGGGGCGCAGAAACGATTGAAGTGGACAGGGGCGTGAATTTGTCAAGATAATTGTCAAGAACGCAGGCCGTTTCCGTTCGTGCTACATTCGCTCGTTTTACTGGGCCACTGCTGTTTCACGAACGTTTTAAACGACTAAAATAATACGCCGAATACCAGAAACCCACTCAAAACAATGGTGCTCGTTTTATTCCGTAAATCAAACTTTTGTTTCCCTTGAAAATCGTTACGTCATATTTTTATTATTTGTCAAGTGTAGAAAAATTAATAAATGAGTATTAAAATTTCTATTATTATGAAAAAATCGAATATTTTTTAAAAACGTTGGCGCAGCAAAATCATTTTTACACGTTCAGACGGGGCTACGTTTCCGAAGATGTTCAGGTGACGAATAAGAATGAAGGACTTTCGAAACTCGTGATTCGCTCGTTTAGTTTCTTTCTCGAAAAAATATTTCGAAGAATACCTAGTGATTTATCAGGTCCATTGCAAAACGAGATTTTATTAATGTGCGCAGATCGGTTTATGCTCGGAAATAAATCGCGGTCCGTAGGGAAGCTGGCAGAGTCAGCGATAGGTCGTAGGCTGATTAACCAAGCGAGAGGATAGTCCGTACATTCATATCCTACACACGCGAACATCGGGCGCTTTGTTTTGCAACTTTCTAGTCACTCAATCGACGCGGCACGGCCTGTGCATTCGCGACGAGCGAGTATTGGGGAACTCGAATGCATCGAGAGTAACTACGGGATAAAATGGACCACCGAGGGTCGCAAAATAACTTCGTTACTTCCGCAATGCAAAATAAGCAGGGGAATGATGGTTTAAAAAAAGAAGGTTTAAAAAAATAATACGACCGTATCAATATTCATTGCAAGAAAACTTTTCGAACAAAATAATTTCACGTGGATGTCTTTGCTGGAACGTGCTCAAGGAACTGAAAGTCATTTAAACGAAGGTCGGATTCTTTGAACGCTCAAACTTTTCTAGAAGTTTCCATGTCCAAAAAGTGACTAGAACTTACCAGAATATAAAAGCATACTTTGGTAAATACGAGAATGATTCATTAAAAATGAAAACATGCCTAACCGAAGAAGTACTTTCATTACATTCCAACGCTTTACTCTCAAATGCTCCTCAAAACCGAAAAGCAAATAATCCAAAAAGAAAGGGGAGTAAAAAATCCTCAGCTGTCAATTAGAGAAACCCGCATCCAAAAAGAAAAGAAAAAAAATGAATTCCACATCGTTGAAGATTCATCGTTAAACCGCGCGGGCCATTCGCTCCCGACAAAATCTCTGGTAGAACTGGGTCACTGGAACAATCCCAAAAAAAGCAATTCAAAAAAAAAAAAAAAAAACAAGAAAAACACCAGAAAATTATCTCCCTTCGCGCTCCAAGTCTTTCCTGTTTTTCCTCTCGAAAAGTGCCCAGGGAATTCCGTGGCCGGTTTTCACCGTTGACCCGAAACGAAGGGACGTAACGAGTGGCAGAAGCCCTTGCGGCAACGTTCCGTGTACACCACCATCGAGATTCAATCCACCGGAGAATAATGATCAACGAGAGCGGTGTTTCAAGCCTGTTCCATTTTGCCCCCATACTCCGGTAGGTACATTATACGACGTAGAACGACGCGGAAGAACGAGAGGGGAGTAGGCGAGGGTTTCGGCGGGGTGGCGAGAGGAACGAGAATCTGCGACGTGTGGGCGAGCATGTACTCGACGTTCTCGATTTGCCTCCACTATCTTTTGCCTTAGCCCACATGGATAGCAGATACTCCACGAAGCACAACGGCCTTCGAGTCTCTTGTGCACACATAATTCCTCCGACCCCCTTCCCTTCTACTTCCCCTCTTTCTCCCGGTGAGTATATAGAATTATGTACACTGTAACTCTGCCTTTTGAACGAGTGGCAAGTTGCAGCCTCCCGCTCCGGCTTCCCTTGTCGATGCAATCGCGCGTGTTCGTACACGTCCGTGTATAACGCTCCCGCAAATATACCCCGGTCAATCCGACTCGCGGATCGTTCATCTTTTTCGTACATCTCACGCGAAAACTCGCACTACCCAACGAACGAAATCCCCTGATAACGTCCGAGATGCCTTCTTTCACTTTGGGTTTACCAGCGATAAACAAAATATGAAGAAAAGAAAAAGTGTACAAAAAAGTGGGGGGGGGGGGTCAAGAGGATTTGAAGGAGGGAGGTGGATGAGGAATCTCGTGTTGATGAAAACCATATGAAATGTAAGGGTCTGTTAATGGGATACTCGTTATTTTGGAACGGTTGAAACTTCGAGACATTTTTATGCTTTGAGTTGGAGAAATTTGTTCTTTTTATTTTTGACGTCCGAATCGACGAGTATCTCAACTGTAAAAGGGGATTTTTTTTTATTTAATATTACTATTGAGATTCGAAATGAATTTTTCTGGAAAGTGGGATTTGTTACTCGTCGTTGAAATTAAAAAAATTATACCGGAAGTGACGGCCGAGAAGAAGCGTGATATTGGACGGGAGAAGAGGCTAAATTGGATGAGGGTTAGGCTAGTAGGGAAATTGAAATGGTTCTTGAGGAGATTCAAATTTGAGGAAACAATGTACAAATGCATGGTCGGATTGTTTCAAACAGCTATTTCTCAAAGATACAACATTTTGATCGTTGAACTGAAGCATCGACTTTTGCATCAATGTATTCTACGTAGACTGACGCTCGATTTTTCATCGAAAATTCGATCAATGATGAAAAAACCGAATTCGAAAATTTACGAAGTTATGTCTATCTTCTACGTGTTAAAAGAAAATTCCAACCAGTTTGGAGATTGAAAATGAACATTTAATTAGGATACGACTAGTCGTCAAACACTAAACGCGTTTAATTCGAAAATACGTTTTTTTTTTTCAAAACGTCGCCCACGATTTTTCACCGCGGGTTGAACGAATTGACTTCAAACTCTGCGGATTTATCAAGAACAACAGAAGTTCAATTTTGATGGACGTTTGTTCTTTCAACATCTTTATCATAAGTTTTAAAAAAAACCTGATCCATTTATTTTTTTTTTGGAAAATTAAAAAAGAGCTGAAAATCTTTTTGTACAATTGAAACGAAACAAAAAAAATAAAATGAGTCAAGGAGTATCGTTGAGCTCTCACGTTTAATGACGCTTCACTAGATCGTTCGTATCTCAAATTATCAACATTTGAAAACGAAATTTGTTCCATATATTTATAAATGTACAACGAAAGATCGAAACGATACCACCATCGTCATACTTATATTCAAACGTCATCGAATGACGTTTGAAATAATGATTCGACGTTTGATGATTTCTTTTGAAAAATCTTGAATTTTGTAGCACAGCGGTCTAACTTCCGACAGCAGTTTTTCGCTATTCGCACTTCGACCGTACACTTTTGACTCTCGCCACTTCCGGTTTCCCAAAATTCGTGACCGTCGAGTTTCAATGCTTAATTATCGCCGAAGTTTTACTTTTATCGGGACACTTGCCTGTGTGCTTATCCCCTCGTCGTTGATTGAAACGCAAGTAATGAAAAAATAACAAAAATAAAATAAAAACTGGCAGAAAAGTACTAGAAAGGCGAAGCACGACCCGTACGCAGCGTGTTTTAAATGAAAGTGGAAGAGACGTAGCATCGAGGGAAGTTAATAAGCGACGAATCGCTTTAATTCGACCCGATCGATCACTCAGACGTTCCCATGAGCTGTGCCTGCAAAGAGTTTCATAGACGCATACCTATATCTACTCTTTCATCCTCTTTCCCTTTTTCCCTTCCTCCCTGGTCGCCCCTCGCTCTACCGTTCCCTCCTACGTCACAGTACACACGGGATTCGTTTGTAGCGTCGTTGTAGCTCGGCTTTGCGAAGCGAAAAGCAGAAGCAGCTTTGAGAAAAGGTCTCCCACGTGTATGCACAGTGCCAACGGAATCTGGACTGATTACACTTGTGGAAGTACGCGTACATCGCCTCCCAGGCGTGTCACGGTACGCTCGTTAATTCGAGACAACCATACGAGATTTGTTCAAAAAGTAAGGTTACTTTTTGAATTTCAGTCCCATTCGAAAAATATATTGATATATTAAAATATATAATATTATATACTGATATATATATATATATATATATATATATAGAATATCCCCGTATCTTTAACTTTCCGAACGCGGGACAATTTTTCATTCCCCCCAACACTTGATTCATCGATCGATCGACGGAGTACAATTATCATTGAACGTGGCTACGGTCCCGTGACCGCAAACTTGTTTCGCAGCCCGCGAGGAAAGGGAGAAACAAAAGTCTCGAGGAATCCTGTATACGAACGTTCATAGGTCACGATATAAGTACGTTGCTCGCGAATAGGGGTCGAATAATTCATTGATGAGTTGTGTAACGAGGATCGTAAGTAGCACGTGCGATTACTTATCCGTGCCAAGGCTGCGACTCCGGAGATATCGATATAACGAGAACCCGGGACATGCGCTACCAACACACGGAAGAAAGTTGCCGCGACTTTTGAATCCGTAACTAATGTACAAATGCAACAAGACTGCACCGGACAGCAGGAAAAGAGAGAGAAAGAGATGATGATGATGATTATAGAATTTATTATGCCCGAGTTTAACTATTGAGCAAATTAATAGTAACAATAACAAATTGTTAACAATCAATTTATAAATTTGTAACGGTGAGAAACGTGTAAAAATTAAAAAAAAAAAACAAATAAAAAATACAAAAAAAAAAGAGAGAGAGATGATGTTATTTAATAACAACATTTACAACAACCGTAATAATGAAATAAAATAGTAGCCGTAATGTTATATAAATCGTAACAAAATTATTAAAATAAAAAATGAAATTTCTGAAATCCAGTCTCCACCCTCGACCGAGCTGACATTTTGTACAGACATTTTTATATTTAAATAGATTTTCTTAAAAAATGTTCGGCAAAGATTTTTCGAGGCATGGAACTATATTATAAATAATAATAAATATATGACATATTGATATATTATTCTTATTATTGCATTATTACTATTATTGTTCCTATGCATTATAAGAAAAATAATATTCGGACGTAATAATAATAACTGATTATTGTTATTCCAATTATTAAAGTTGTTGTTACTATTACTAGTGGCATTATTAGTAATATCGTTCCAGAGAAACAGTTGATTCCTATATTGTTCATATTAATATAATAAATAATATTTCTCTCGGTATAAACCGATCTGTGCAACATTACAATAAACTCTGTACGGAGTGTAAAAATTCTACTAATTTACTCCCATTCGAGAAGTTTTTGTTATTGAAAGCGACGCCTCGAAATCCGTAGTCCCGCAAGTCCGTTGATCGCTTCCGACTTCCGAGGAGTGTTTACGATTTGCTCTTGGGAGAATCGACACGAGAAATTCCCTCTTTTGTCGGAGGAAAAGGGGAAGAAAGAGACGCGAGTGGGAAGGGAAGGAAAGCGGGTGACTGGGAGAATGGGAGGGAGAGGTAGAAGAGGAATCGGTGTTACGAGAGAGAATGAGGGAGAGCTCTACGGGGTCGACGAGTTTTCCCTCTGGTCTCGCGTGGTCTACGTGCAATAACGTCGATCAATACGGCACCTGGGGTTAGGTGGAGGCACATTGTCGAACTCCTTCCTCATCGTCAATCTCTCGCTTTCGCTTTCGCTCTCTCTCTCTCTTTCTCTCTCTACATATATATATTATTTTTAATATTAATATTTATTAACTTTTTTATTGCGTTTTCCTTCCATCGTTACTTTTATTTTATTTTAATTAGTATTTGATTTTTATTTCGAATAATTTTTCATTTATTTAAGTTAAGGTTTTCTGTATTATTATTTGTTTTTAGTTGGTTTATTTTGTATTATTTTTGTATGATTTATAAATTTGTTATTATTATTATTATTATTATTATGTTGCCCGACTGTCTGACTAGCGCATAGTAAAATGTATCGTCATCATCATCATCATTCTCTTCATCATCATCATTATCATCATCATCTCTCTCTCCTTCTCTTTCTAACCGTAAATTTTGGAATACCGTCTCGCTCGCGTCTCTGCGAAAGAAGACCGCGTTTCCAGACTTTTGTCCATTAATTTTCTCACCAGATAAATCCAGATAATTGAAAGAATCTCGAATAAAAAAAAGCTCCGTCTTCGTCGGGATTTGCGTTTCGACCATAAATTTTCATACCAAGTTTAGCAGCAAATAAATTGTAAAAAAATAATAAAAATAAATTTAAAAAAATACAAAATGAAAACCCGATTCGATCCTAGAGAGCCTAGGCACACTCGTGTGTCTTACACATTCAACTGTCTCGTGCATTACGAGACTGGAGCGAGATACCAGGAAATACGACACGAGATAGAATCCCGAGCGCATGATTAGATCCTCTCACGTTTCAGGCCGACCTTGCCATCCTACCGCCCGCAGCAAAGAATAAAAGAGTATTAATAAATCGAGATACGTCCAAGATACATCGTACTATGCGGGAGTAGGGGTTTTCGTGTAGAAAAGAGAGGGGGGGGGGGGCCCGGGGGGGGGGGAAAAAAAAAAGAGGGGTGGGGGGTTTGGGGGAGAAAAGGGGGGGGGGGGGGGGGACGGGGGTGGAGTGAAAAAAAAAAGATTGGTGAGAGCCCAGCCCCGCTGGCTGCATTTCTCAAGTCGCCTAATCCGTCCAACGAATTGGAGTCAAGGATTCTCTACGCGGGCCTTCATCCATCCGTGAGTAATTGCAAAACTTTTATTTTTTTCCCAATCGAAAAAGCGAAAGCGCATACCCAATTTTTGTTTGTTTCTTCTTTCGAGTTTCAATTAAACAAGCAATAAAAAGAATTGACGATAGGGATGAGTTTGTTTGGGTTTGTTTAGGTTGCAAGGAAAATGTTTTTCGCGTTTCCGCAATTATTCCGGTCCGTTTGGGCTACGAAATAGATTTTGACTGAAAGAACTATACCAAGGTTTCAGAAGTATTGTTAGTTCGGTGAACTAGCTGGTTCACGGTTTAAGGACGTGTGAAAAAACGACGTAACCTCACTGATTTTTTAAATTAATTTTCTCATCGGTGATGGAGTTTCCAATCATATTGAAATTATGATCGTTAGGAACGAACCGAAAATTCGTGAACTTTAGAATTTCTTTATTTTTATTATTATCGCGAATTTGGCATCGATAGTTGACATTGAATTTTCAACAAATAAAGTATAATATTATTTTTGTAGTTTCGTACTGTAATTGGTCCATGAAAAAAATAAAATGAAAAATGATAAAGAAAGAATATATTTCACTTGCATTCCAACGATTCAAACTTCAATGTCATCGAACGAACCAAATTTCCGTCGAGCACTCGAGCGAGGCCAATGTGCGAGTGCTTCAGAAATAATAGTTGGAAGAGGAAGAAAAAGAGTAAAAAAGAATTAAGGAGGAAGAAAAAAAAGCTGTTTGCGTGGCTGGTTGCGCATTCTTAGAGAATGGAACGGTGTCGTAAACCTAACCGATGACATCAGACGGTCTAATAGAATTGATGCAGTCACTTCCCGACGCTGATGAATGCACATCTGTGACCTAACTTTTCCAAAGCTCCACGAACGATAATTTCTTAGCGATAAATTCAAATATACCAGATATGTTCACGAAATAATTGATGGCTTTTCAAATTTCCCAAGCTAGGATTTCGATTTTCGATCTTTTTTTGTTACGGCTACGAATTCGGTTTTCGATTTTTTTTTGTTATTTTGGTAGACGTATCGCTAACACATGTTGACGTTATCAGCCGTTTTGTATATTTAGTTTGTTTTTTATTGATATTGAGGTTGGACGCGTTTTGGCGTTCACGGTGATTGTTTCGCTATATCGAAAACGATAATGCACCTGCACCTTTAGAAGTTTTTTACGATTTTTTCATAGAAATTTTGGGTTTTTGGGGAAATTAATGGTAGATTCGTGTTCAGGGGATCAAATTACATCGTAAAGGACC
>JAPYZI010001485.1:0-31790 GCA_030523105.1 Ophioninae sp. A BG-2022a
GCAATTGCTCCCATGGTAATCACAACCTGCACAATTATTTTCAAAATTTTGGTAAATGCCGAGCATGTTCCTCTTAGAGCAAGCGTCCTGCATATACACCATACATTTTATGCAAACCGATTGAAGAGTGTGGGAGAAATTAGATTTTGAAATTTCGATGTCGCTAGGAACGTGTTCGTCATTCCCTTAAAACGATTTTTTAATTATTTTATTTATTATTTTAAAATTAATTATTCTGTAAAACTTCGATTCAGAAATCATAAAGTCCCTCTAACACGAAGTTTTCCGAAAACTCAAAAGTTGTTATTCTCGATTATTTCGGGGATGTAGACTTTTCGACATCTTGTAAATGCTACGTGTTAAAATCACGTTTTAAACATAAATAATAACGCGCCATGGATTTTGCATAGAACAATTGTCGAGGAACGCCTCCGATTTTGCTATGCAAATGGTTCATCCACTCACCGTCTCCGCCCTCCTCTAATTGCTCGAACGTGCGCTCGTATTTTTTTTCTCGGACAATATATACACGAACACGCACTTAATTATATGACCGCAGACTTCTCTCGCGCTCGTTCACAGTATTCCTTCGCATTACTGAACACGATTTTTCGTTCTGCACGATAAAAGAAAAATAATCAATTCCGGACACCGTTCAGTCACCCATAATAAATCACGTAATCGTGATTGCGTATTATGGAAACGCGCAATTCCGCCGCGATTCCCTTATCGGAATTTGCAAATGTTCATCGTAATTTAACAACCAAAAGATAAAAACATTTATCCAAAACGATTAAAATAGGAAACACGAAATCCTTCGGAAGAAATTTCCAGTGTAGGCGTTCAATAAAACATTTTTCACCTAATTTAAAATGGGAGGAAAATCGGAATTTTCTACCATCGAAATAGGGGAGTTTTAACTAGCAGTTTATCAATATCGAAATGGGAGAAAATGCTATTTATGATTTTTTCCTCCTATTTGAAATAGTACAAAAGTCCATTTGGGGATTTCCCCTCCTATTTGAAACAGGCGAAAATCTCCGATATGGGATTTTAATTTTTTTTTCATCGTAAAAGAAAATCCTCTTTAGATATTTATTGTCATATTAAAATAAGGGATTTTCCTGTAGGTAAGAGATTTTTCTTTCCTATTCGAAATACCAGAAAATCCCCTATAAGATATTTCCTTCCTATTAAAAAAAAGTGGAAAATTCTCCATATCAGATTTTTCCTCTCATTGAAAAGAGGAGACCCCTATTTTTTTGAAAACGGCTATTTAAAAATAGCTGAAAATCGAAATAGGGAGAAATCTATTATTTCTTTGGGGACTGCTAATTAAAAATAGGGGTCTTATCACTTCGATGCTACGAAATTGTTTAGTTTCGATCAAAACACAAAGAAAAGTCATTAATCGTAAAGATTGCACTCGATGAAGTAGAAGATTTTGGTGAAACGGCCAGAGCTCAAGAAAATATAAATGAGCTTGAAATTCACTGGTGACGGGAAAAGGAATAGGAGAAATGTCGTCAGTGTCACAACTTCTGGGGTCTATTGTGATGAGAGGGAAGAACAAGCTTGGACGTTCATGGAAAGAATCAGATTGGAGGAAATGCCTGAAAAGTTCTCGTAATTGAAAGGAAAGTTGAACACTGGAGCAAGAAGTGCAAGCAACACCTTCATCACGAAAATCGAAACCTCCGTTTTCAAATCTCTCTCGTATCTCCAAAACTCATTTGATCGGTCTTTTTTTTTGTTGCAACTCTAATCGTTTCGCAGACAGACCATTACTCTTGGGACACCCTGTACACGAGGGTGGATATACTTGTGGAGCGAAACGTGTCGGGAATACACTTTTTAGATCGCGCACGTGTCACGAATTTAAAATTCCAGGCCACCTACGTAAAAGGCGAGTTCCTATCAACTGTAAAAGTCCTGGCGATCCAGTTTATAAGTAAGTTTAAGTATTACCGTCGTTTAGGGAATTTGCGACATTCGGGCCTGTATCACACGAGTTAAGAACTTTCGTGACATTTTTTACCCACGAAAAATTCAAATATACTTTTGTTCTTGCTCTCCTATCTGGATATTGTAATTTTCTCTTGGGGTATCGGAGATTATTTACGAGGCAAAGAAAATAATATTGCATTTGAAGTTCTAGGTATTTTCACACGTGCTAATGACATTTAATCCACCTATTTTAAGGTATTACTGAATGGACCGTCGCACAAAAAGTTTGTCCAAAATGGAAATCGAGGATTGACAAATATAGATTGTATTTCAGATGTTTAGCCAACGGAATATCTAATTCAATAATAAATCAGTTTCAGAAGAGGGCAGTTTTCCTCTTTTAATAATAATTGAAGACGAATTTAATTATTTATCCACATTGGTGAATGTTAAAAGCTCGACCTAAATGTTTAAAAAAAGTCGTAGGCGTTCGAAGTTGATGCGGAGATGTAAAAGTTTTTTTTTTGTTAGGAGGTTAATGTTTATGTATTTTGCAGCACGGTCTGAGCGTGTATCGCGTGGGACTTTTCCACTGCTGGTTAGTTGAAATCAATACTGTCGGCTGCTGGCTCTCTCTTGCTCGCTCTCGCGTTTCGTCCAGGGCCGAATTAAGAAGGACGGCTGTGCGGGGGTGTGTCCTAGAATTTCGATTCCCTCGTCCGCGGTACTGAAATTCCATTTGAAATAACTCCTTCTCCGTCATTCACTCGCTTCTGCGGCTGACGTTCGATGAAGATAAAAAAGAACTTCTTTTTTGGTCATTGACGGAAAATTATGCGAAACTCGCGTTTTAACTTTAGGATAGTAGGGATATAAACGTTCCAATTGCGATTCGAGTTGTCGCGAGTTCGCCACTTAGCTTCCGCACGAAGAAGCCGAGTGGCTTATTGGCTCATCTCTGTCCGCGCATATAATGCGCTTCAATTGAGAGTAGGAAATTCGTTCCAAGTTTCCTCGAGTTCCGAGTCGTTTACAGCAAATAAAGTGAGTATACCATTCCGGAAAGTTTCGTTGTAGAGCAAGTACATGAGTCTGAAGCGTTCGCAGGCTGTGTGGCAAATAACATACCCATATGCGCTGACAAATCATCAATAAATTCACGTGACGTTCAAAAGTCAATCTAAAACCGCACAAATAAACTTTGACATTTTTTTGACAGGCCCCAGTGGATAGAATACAAAATCCATCGAGTGCTCTTTGTTATACATACCTTCGAGTAACTTCACAAATTTTTTTATGTGATTCTGAAAAATATATGGCTCCGCTGCAACTCGATTAGGCAAGCCCGTTTCGCCCGGTAGCGTCCTGTAGACTGTTTCGCAAAAACGTGTACGGCTAGAGTCATTTTTGGAAATCGCTGGAGTCAAAATATGAACGGAATAAAATAGCAGATATATTTCACCAAGATGCTTCATGCAGAAAGTGATTTATGTTTAACCATGATCGTAGCAAACTTCGATTGTCGGAAAACAACGTTAAAAATTGTAAAATTTATCTTCTTTTTAAGCTTCAGAATGGTAGCTTTCCTCAATACGATCAGCTCATATAATGTGAAATAATAAAAAGGAAAAATTGTAAAAGTTCGTGGCTTGTTAAAGCATGTATTGCCCTTATGGAAACAAAGTCCAACGAGTACTCGTTGAAGAAACTTGACGCAATAATAAAATTGGTCAGCCCTAACTTCTCATGGGAAATAGAAATGGATAATTTTCTGGTATATCAGGAAACACTGATGGAAAAATATCAATCATCTCTCATCCATCCATCCCCCTTAACGTTCGAACTATCTTCTCCAGGGCTGTGTACATCGCGTGGACTCAACGCAGACGTGCCACTTCTCGTATACGTCAAAAACTTCTTAATTTGTGGAAGCATATCGGATCCGCAAGCTGCTTTCATTTGCACCAATTTCCAAACTCCACACTAAGAAAATTCGGCGGAATTGGCGGTTTGCGGTTCTGTGTGTGTGCGTGTGTCTGTATCAAGTATCAACTTTTCGTAGGACGGAAACTCCAAGATGGGAACATCCTTGCTCGGCCATCAACTCAGAACTAGCTTCGAACGTTCATGGTCCAATACGCCCAACATTGTCATCATCCGTACAGGCTCAAAGTATTACTGGATCTGCCGTTGGGCACGCAGTTTGTCCAAAATGGGGAAATCGTGGATTTACAAGTCACCTTACTGGTTTATTGCAATATTAATATTTTTCATCAACCCTCATTTTTGGATCATCTTCATCCCAAATGAGCACACAAAAGAAAGTAGTTTTTTTTGTTCGCTTTTTTCTCGTTCTAATTTTACTTCCTTTCATTGTATTACGTGTAGTAAAAGGAAATCCATGTTTTTTTCAATAGATGGCTGTCTGTATCTCGCGTTGTATAAGTACGTTCGGGTTACACCAGATGGCGTTAGAAAAATGAGATTTCGTACTGAGCAAACTTTTGCGACAGTTTTATAATTGGTTGACTCCAGCAAATAATGGGTTTCGTTTTACTGCACCTAATATGTTGAGAGCTAGTAATTTCGAAGCCGCTTTGACATATTCACTCGTAATATTGTTTTTATACATATATATATATATATATGTAGATATATGTATATAATTCGATAAGTACAGACAGAATGGAAATGCACTAGCGGAATCCAAGAGGGTTGCAATTTGCCAGTCATAGCACTTCCGGGACTTCTCAAGAAAACGTTATAGTCGCGTTTAATCTCTCGGAAATATCTCCCTAGCTTCTCCCTCTTTACTTATCTCTGTCCCTATCCACATCTCTTTTCCTCTCCCCTAACGCCCCATCTCCTGTGCAGCTCGCACCCATTCAATTTGCACGGTAAGTACTGAGACTGAGCTTACGTAATTAAAGCGGACACCTGATTTGCCGCTTCCCTGTGTACATAACGTTGAAACACCTTTTACACACCGACGAGAGGGAGCCAATATACTCGCATTATACCAAGTATTCCACGGAATTTCGCCTCGGCCAGGAGAGGACTCATCCTCCCGCCAAATATGTACAAACTTTGAGATACGCTGCCCTCAATAGTGGAATACGCGAACCCGGTACAATTCGCTCCCTATTTTTACCCTGAACTTTTCCACAACTCGTTTACGATGATTGGCTCGATAATTGGAGACGATCCAAACGACCGTTACGTTTGGAAGCTTCAAACGTCTTTTGGTGACACGTGATTTACTATTTTTGTCATTTTTATAACGTTTTGGTAACGAGGATTTTTTTAGTATTAATTTTAAAGGAATTGTCTCATTGGAATTCATCTCATTGGATATTCGGTTAAAAAATACGTATCTTAATGATTTTTTAAAAAATGTTTGGTGCTAAAATGAATTCGATACCTGTGATTTTTTTTTTAATTTTTGGAGCAAAGATTACGCGATTTTTTAATTTATTCGAATGTACAGTGAATAAGGTATGCAGTATTTCTTATCGGATGCAGTAGATTCCGTATGACGATGTTTCTTTCGAAAAATAAAATTCGATGTTTTTATGTTGATAAATTTTCTTAATTGTGTAGTATTTGTTACAGAATTTCTTTGGACAAATACAAAATAAAAAATTTTGAGCTAGCCTCACAGTTTAAATATATGTACTTCGTCAAAAGTAAAGATTCCATTTTTTCCCCAATGAATATTATTATGAGAAAATGTAATTCTCAAAAATGATAAGAATAAAGAACATCCGAAAGAAAAGAATATTTATATTTCAGCTTTTCCGAATCCCGGAATTAGATCGTACATTTTTGCATTAAAAATCAAGTTTTTTCACGTATCAATTTTTTGTCGTTGTAAATAATGCTTTCTTCTAACATTCGTTATCGTTAGAAAAAAGGCGTCGCTCATATTTATTTATTTAGCAGCATTGATAAACGATAAGTGCAGAGGGCGATTTGTGGAGGAACAAAAAAATGTGCAGGTGTTCAAGGTTTCTTCCTCGTTTATTACACGTTCGTACGACTTTTATAACACCCACAAAGGTAGCGGGACGATCTAGCCTTTATTATCTGCTATATATATGTGCATTCCGTGCGAACGCGTATGTACCGGGTGTCGCGATTCAATGGGGGGAGTACCTTCAATTTTATCATTTTTTAAATCTTAATTGTAAAAAAATAAACGTCATTGTAAAAAATAGTTTCAACCATAGTCTTTTCTAAAGAATTTAAAATTGTAATTCAAGTTAAAAATTCGACTAACAGTATATTTTCGATCTTCTTCTTCAATTTCAGTTTTCTCAATATCTTAATGTTTTTTTTTTTTCATTTCTTCACCGACCTAACCTTTTTAAGTTTTTGAGAGAAAATTGAAAAAAATTGGCACTTCAAGAAAATATATAAAAAAGTCATTTCGAATACAAGTAATTTTATGCAGGACGTGTTTTAACTAATCAAGACATCCGGTATACAATATGACGATTATGATGATTAATCGCGGAAGCAATGTCGAGTTATTTCTCGTAATCGGAAAATCAACCTTGAATAATTCATAGTCATCGTTTATTCACCTATTTATTCCCACTTTATCGATCTTCGTTATCAGCAATAATCCCACGATTCTGACGTCGTATCATCGGCTAAAACTATACGTGCATCCGCGAATGTTCGACGGAAGATCGTACGGAACGGATTTTTATCTCAAATTCTCCCAGCATTCCGGAAGCCCCTAATCGGTTGCATTGTTTCTCATAAATGATTCTCAGGTGATTCAACATTTTTTTCTTCACGAAGTAACCGGATAAGAAAATCGAAGTTTTACAGAAATTAATAATTGGGTTTACAAAGCTTGCATATTTTTTAAACCGAAATATTGGTGAAAAGTAATTTTATTGTTACACGAATGAAAAAATTGAAATGTTCGGGTATCGATAATATTTTTTTCGGATCTGATACCTTTTTTAACATTTTTGAGTCTACGGAATTGGTAAAGAAAATAATTAATTATTGTTATTGAATAAAAATCTTAATTTTACATTAATTTTTTAAATAATCACTGATTAATTCATCGTTAGAATAAATTTTACACTATTTTATAAATCGAGTGGAGGAGGTAGTCTGTTTATTTGAAATTTAGCCTAATCAGTCGCTTGATTCAATTTCTTGATGACCGTGTTAAATACAGAATTTTATAATTCCTAAATTCTTTAATGAAAAATTTTAACAATCTTAAAAAAACAAAATAAAAAATAGAGAAATCAAATAAAATTAAAAATACTCAGTTGAAATAAAATGAAAAGTACTTAATACAAAATCAAATAAAAAATACTTTATGAAAATTAAATAAAAAAATAGTTAATAGAACTGAAATAAAAAAATGGTTAAACTTTCAAGAAATTTCGCGATGTTTAATATTCATTGATTAATACTGTAATTTCAGTACTTTCTCACCCTCTCGAGACGAGAGTACGAAAAACAAAAAAAAAATCTTTTTCGACGTCGAATTTTCGGGATTTCCCATCGACTCTTCTTCTCAAGCATCAGCCATGAATTTTTCTCGAGAAATGACGCAGAACGGGAAACAAACGAGCGATTTGTGAGGCTAGAAACGAAAGACACTGGCGATATGCCGTTCGAGCTAGGGGCACCACCCTCGACAGTATAACTTTACCGTCAAAGGTTAACGGAGTGAAAATATTTATGTGCACCGTGAAAACATTGCCGCTCAGCGTACACGGACAATTAATTGCTCACAGACAAAGGGATATCAAAGGTGGTGTGAGTATCGTCTGTGCGTTGGTATATATAAATATATACGTACATATATTTAGGAGTGGTAACGCCGATAGAATCGCGGGGGCGGGATGCGGAGGACCCGCAGTCCCTGCGGCATCAATTACGTCGCAAAACGCGCCCGTTTCGCTCGCATCGCAATTAAAATGCAAAAAAAAAACCGGCGTATATATGTTCACCATTCATGGCCAAAGAGAGGAAAATCGAAAGAGCGGATGAGAGGGACGGGACACGAATATAGAACCCCTCCGATTTTACATAAACTACTGCGTTTTGCCATTCCTTTCATGAATATACACACATATATATGGTGGTCCATTTTAATTCATGTAGACTGATAAAAAAGTGGAATTTATTTTTAAAATGTAATTCGTATAGACAGATAACGAAAAATATGGATTTTACGAGAAAATTCGTTTCCGTATTGACAAATAACAAAAACAATATGGAATTTATGAAAACAAAAAGTATAGAAATGTATAGAAGAAACAAAAATGGATTTATTGAGGGAAGGAGAAAGTTGACTTGGATAGTGATTTGTTTTTAATATTATTCGTTATTAATATTTTTTTATGTATGTTCGTTTTTTATTTAGTTCGTTTTTTATTTATTTTAACGTAGTAATTTTTTTTTTATTAACGATGTTTACTTTTCAAGGTATTCAGTGATTCAGTAAAAATTGACTTCTGCAAAGCGTTTTGCAAAATCACGTTTCACACGTGTTTTTTTTTTAAATATCAAGCAGGACGAGTGTTGATGATATTCGGTTGATTTTGAGATGGCAACCATTGATCGAACGTTTATTAGTTTTTGTTTGGGTAGAACAAGAGAAGTATGAAATACAATGTGAGAAATCTTGGGAAAACTTTGAGATGGATCAAGTTCATCGTTATTAGAGTTCAATAATCTTAAAAGATCCATTCTTAAGATCTTGTAAGATTATTCTAACAACCGAAAGAAATGGTGGATATTTAAATGTATCACATTGGCGTTCTTTTTCGAAACGAAAAACTATGGTAACTTTGATCCAAGATTTCCCAAGATTTTCTAAGATCATTCAAGCTTAAGATGATTTTGATCAAATTTTTAATCTTCTAAAATTATAAAAAATTAAAAACAATGAACATGATTCATTTTTAAGATCTTCTAAAATTGTTAAAAATTAAAAACAATGAACATGATTCATTTTTAAGATCTTCTAAAATTATCCAAAATTAAAGACGATGATCTTGATCCATTTTTAAGATCAGTATCATCATCCTTAATTTTGAATAATTTTAGAAGATTTAAAATTGAATCAAAATCATTTCAAGTTTGAATAATCTTAGAAAATCGTGGAAAATCTTGAATCAAAGTTATCATGGTTTTTCCTTTCGAAAAAATACTCCAATGTGATATTTTTTTATTTCCACCATTTTTTTCGGTTGTTTAACTTTGCTTGTTCGAACCCTCTTCGAAACCATACACACCTTTGATCCTATTTGTTTTTCGCGTATCCAATATTCTTCGGCAAATTTGGGTTTGTTCGAATTGGATTCCTCTGGAAACCGTTTGACTTTGATCTGTTTTTTTTTCGCCGGTTTTTTCGGCATGTTTGCTTTTTCGAATTAAAATCGGCCACCCTGTGTATTTATTATGTGCGTATATATACGTGCGTACGAGTACACACGCGAGTTATTCCAAGCGAAAAGGCCGATTTTGGGGAAGGCCGAGTATTATATCGGGCCTCCTCAAATATTGACCGAAAATATTCTCTCCTACCCTCGACGTTCAGTGTAAATTTGCGTCAACTGAATTGGGCGAAAAATTCGCACTTATTTAAAAAAAAAAAAACAAAATAATAATAATAAACGAATCGTGTCGTTTATGTGGTTTTTTCTATCATGTTCCAATTTACCCATGGAAAAATGTACACCTTTAAAAAATTCGTCACAAATTCACGTGGACTGTTGGAAATTCATTGAGAATCGTTAATCAATCTTCGATTAATAAATATGGCGTATAAAAAAGCGTTATATCATTTTTCCGATAATTTTCTATCGGAAATTAAACGGTAATTCGAAAAGTTTGATTTTTCAAAATTCTTCAATGTTTATTATGCCTAATTTATTTAAATAATCAAAACACAAGTTTTTTTGCGGTGGGCGACCGTCGTTATCGATTCGAAAAGTCACTCCGTGTAACGAACGGGCAAAATATTTTCGAAATTCGAACGAGGCGGGATGGAACGGAAGTGGGATGGAAAGAGTAAAAAAAATAACAAGAAAAAAAATGAAATAAATGAAAAGTTTGAACAAGCGAGGTTATATACGTAATTCGCATTGGTCATTCCACCCCATGTGGGATTCACTCTCTCGAGTCGGTGAAACCCACAAAGTTGAAAATCCCACAGACGAGGCGGCGGAAGGGGAAAGAGAAGGCAATTATATAGAATTGCGGTTTTAAGGCGACGTAGCTTGCGAAAACCCAGTCGGTATCCCTCAGCCTTTACCATCCCCCGTCTGCGACTCAAAGCGAAAGACACATCGCTGTTTCACACTCCCGTTGAAGTTGGAGAGTTAGCGACTGGTCAGATTGCACGGGAAGCCATGCGCACCATAGGAGAAATCCGGCTGGTGGGGGTGCACGACGAGTGCATTTTGTAACTCGCCACAATTATACACTCGTCCTCTTGGAGCCCTCATGCGCAAAACTCGAATCCCTATACGTCACGAAATTACACAACTCCTTCACGATTCACTCGTTTACACGAGTACCTCGACACTGTCAAATTGTCTATATACCTTTTTATCCTTTTTTTTTTTTGGGTGGTCAAAGGATCGAGACATATTCGAGTCGACTTTCAGAAGTGTTTTCATCGATACATTACATTTTCTGAAATTATTGTCATTTTATACATAATTATAAAAATATTTTGTAACCTTGAATTTTGAAAAATATTTTTTGAGAATTTTTATTAATTTTTTTTAGTGGTATCAATCTCGAAAGTTATTTATTTATATTTGATATTCAATATTGAATGTATATACGTGATTTAATGTTTCATTTATATTTGATATTTAATATTGAATGTATATTCGTGATTTAATGCTTCATTCATCTTTGACATTCATATTTTATTGGTAAAACATAAACATGAAATTTTTGAGGTTATTTTATTATATTTAATATCGATCTTTCATTTGAAAAATATTATTTTCTGGCTGCCGCCAGACGACCCGTCTGAATAGTATGAAGGGTATGAACAACCCGATGCGAAAATAGCGTCAATCGTTAAGCAAAAGCCGAGCACGAAGCTTGCAAAAATTTCGATTCGTTGAATGCATTCGTGGAATCATAAGCGAGGAAAGACAAAAAAAAGGGAACGGGTAGCGGTAATACGCAATGTTTTGTCCCCGGAAATGAAATAATATGCATCCAAGCGAGAGGAGAGTCTCAACTTGAAACCGGAATCACAGCAGAGGTAGCTTCACGAGAGCGAGAGAGAAAAAGAGGGAGAGAGAGAGAGATAGATAGCTAAAGAGAGCGAAAGAGAGAGAGAGAAAGAGAGTTAAAGAGAGGGAGAGAGAGCTAAAGAGACCCAAAGAGAGAAAGAAACAACGAGACAGATAAAGAAAGAGAGAGAAAGCAAAAGAGTCCGGCTTTTTGCTAACGTTAGAGCCCTATGTGGGTAAAAGTAGATATGGGAATGGGTCGAGAGGGTGTTTCGTGGTGTGTTGATGGGGTTGGTTGCTGAAGAAAGCAGAGGTAGGGGGTGCTCAAGCCGTTTAATTACATTAGCCGCGAATGCCCCTGCCCTTCAACCCTCCTTGGGTCCTTTCATCTCACCGCACAGGATTACGTGCGCAAACAATGGTGTGTGCCTATTTCTCCCATATGCACACACACGTACCCCTTAAGGTGCACACGAACGTTCGCCATCGTGGAATCTTCTTTGTCACTGGCTCACCCCCCCCTACTCTATTGTTTAATTTCAAACCCTCATAAGTAGAAATTTTGTTTCACCGGATTAGAATATTTTTGAAAAAAAGAAGAAGATTTGATTTTCATTCAACATCTCCGTCGGCTTAATGTCTGCGGATTAAAATTACATGGTTATTTCAAAACGACTCGGAAACAACATTTTTCTCTGTCGCTCAGTAGTACGTCCCAGTATTGTGTCAGACATGTACTAATTTCCGTGAACAATCGCGGATCCAAACATCGTCTGTATTTATCATTGAAATAGTGAGAAGATTTATAATTTAAATCGAATTATTATTAGCAGATTTATTATTAATGAATTTATAATGAATAGATTAATCATTATAGTTTATTTATTGTTGGTAGGTTTATAATTATTATAGTTTCTATTTTTTGTTAGTCGATTTGTAATTAAAATAAATGTATCATTGATATATTTGTTATTTTAGCAGATTTATTATTCATCCAGTTACAATTAGAGTATAGTTATTGTTAATGGAATTATTATTTGTTTATGTATAAATCATAAACGTGGAAAATTATTTTATTCGATAAATATATTGATAGTTGAAACACAAAAAACGATTTCTTCCATTTCCTCATTCCCGACTCATCTACGATAATTACTCGAGAGATCACGAGCCTTCGTATTATCTAATCATCCGTAATCTCTTGTATCACCTGCTGCGGAGAAAATGAGGAAATGTGACATCACTCAAGTACAATTGTTGGTAATTTTCTCGACTCTAAGTTTTAATTGTTTTTTTTTTCTGGTCAATGTGCTATCCAATGAAAGAAGGAGGGGTTTTTTGGAAAATAATCGAAACATTGACTTACGATCTTTTTATTTATTGATTAAATCAGATATAACGTTATTATGAAAAATTATATATACCATCGAGCTTTGGGTTTCGAAATAAAACTTGTGCTAATAAAATATTCGAATATTTTATTTTGCTGTCAATAACAACAATTTCAAGTACAAAATAATTTTATTTTTCTTCCCGTAGACTGAAAACATAGAAAACTCAATTTATCTTTTCAAAATTCGTCAATCGCGACGAACTTTTAAATCATGTAGAAGTAATTTCCTTGTTTTTCACTCAAACGTTAAAAAATGAAAGAAAAATCAATTTTTCTCATCATCATACGTCAAATAATTAATAAAATTCATCAAATAATAAAATTTGTGCTAATAAAATACTCAAATATATTATTTTGGCTATTTCAGTGTCAATTCCAACAATTTCAAGTACAAATTAATTTTATCCCCTTCCCGTAGACTGAAAAAATAGAAAACTCAATTTTTCTTATAAAAATTCTTCAATCACGACGAAGTTTTCCATAATGTAAAAATAATTTCATTTGTCTTCGCTTGAATGTTAAAAAAATAAAATAAAAATCGATTTTTCTAATCACCGTTCGTCAATCACGGTGAATTTGACAATCATCGGCAAGTAAACGTAGCATTAGATCAGTAGGGTTCGATCGAATCGATTACAGCATTTGTTAATGACGTCAGTCCCTTCGGAGTGGGAATGTTTCACGAACCGGAAGTTTCGCTATGGTCGATGGGCAAATCTATTACGAGATCGATTTGGGCAACGTATATAGAAGCTAAGACGGACAGAGGCCGACAGAGGGAGAGAGAGAGAGGCTTATACATCAACCGATAGGAAAGACAGTTAACGCTCTCGACGCGCAGGATTGGTAATTGCGCTTTAGATTAGAGGAGTGGCAAGGTGCGATTAAATGCATTCTGGACATGCGGCGAGAGAATATGTCGGATCTCAAGGTAAGCAGCTTTCGGCGTGTCCAATAATCGGATGGATCACTGGCCCGATATTAGTCCTGACCTGTACTTCCAGCTTTGGCGAACACTAGGCGCTCACCGCAAATCCGACTGATTTTCCTTCTGCTATTCCCTGTAGGAACATCCGTCTCTGTCGACGCGGAGCTATCCACTTTCTTGCAGTTCCCATGCGAGCTCGGCAAATGCGCCAACAGTTGAGGGAATAGACGACTCCGCAGTCTCGGTCAATGCGTTTCTATCGAGGACTTCACGTTCGGGCTCAAACCGAAGCTCCGAACGTTTCAGGCATACGTTAAAAGTTCGATCTTCGAAAGATTTGAATATCGTTGTTTCGATACGGTTCCGATAGGTATCGCGTAAACGTTTCACCAATTGCATTACACGAGGGTTTCGATTCGCGAGGATTGGACTGGCCATTGAAATATTAGGTTAATTGGTGATTATTAATTTGCAAGGAACAATTGAGACGGTTGGAACATCATTCTCGTATTTGTGTACGTTCCTAAATGGAAAAATGGAAAATATTTGTGTTATGTACAAATTTCAATGGATATATTTATATTAATTGATTAATTAATTGATTAATTAATATGTTTTGTTTATATTATATGTTATATTAATTAATTTATTTACTTATATGGAGATTTTAATTTATGAGTAACACAAATTTTCTATATTTTTTCGGTATTTCAAAAACATTTTTATTCCTATTTAAAAACGAACTTTTATTTATTGTACTAAAAAGTAGAAAATCATTTTTTTTCTTCCCAGGTCATCTATAAATAAAATAAACTATATAACTATAAATCTATAAATTGCGTCGCTAAAAATTTAGAGGTACAATCATTAATTTACAAATTATTCTAATACTTCTTAAGTTCTTTTCAACCTTTCAGTAAATTAAACACACGCTTGTTAGTAAAAAAAATATTTTCATTTAATAATAAATGAATTATTAATTATTAAATGAAATTAATAATTTCCATTCAATTATTATTAGTTATTTCTCAAACTAATTATAATTAAAATACCTAAAATAATAAACGTCTGTCCGAAATTCAGTAGGATCGATACAAACATTTTCGCTAAAAGCTTCCAAAAATAAAATACCTCACGTAATTCAATTCTTTTTCTGTCTAAAAAACGAAAAGTCTTAATGGCACGTGCATCAGTGGCGATTTTGGACGAAACAGCCTGTAGGCACGGTCTCGAACCTCTCCATTTTAGCTGTAAACCAAAAAAGGGGGAGAGTACCAAAAAAAAAAAAAACAAAACGAGAACAGAAAGAAAAAAAAAGAAACGAAGGGTCGGGAACCCGCGGCCTCGAAATTTGTCACAGCAGCCCGGAGCAAATTGAAATGTATTCCAAAGGAAAAAAAGGCGAATGAGCGACGATCCACTTCCAGGCGCAATACAAAACAGGCCCTCGCGCACGCACCCGCTCACCAGAATAGGAAGTACCGATGGACCGATCATTTTTTTTGTTCCATTCTCTTCCTCCTTTTCTTTTTTTTTTTTCTTTCTTTTTTTATTCCATCGCGAGTTGAGTTTCATACAACCCTCGCCATTTGTCGCGCACAAAGAAAACAGCCATACAGAAGAAGAGGGGTTGTGAAAACGAAGGGCTTTGGAAATACCGTTTTTCGTTGCGAAGCCCCGGATAATCGAACCTCATCGCAATTTCACTCGTGAAATATGTTCGTACATTTGTACCGGTGAATAATAAAAAAAAATAACATTACAAAAAAAAAAAATGGTTCCAGTCAAGTCTTCGATCTGCAATGGGGGTGATTCTGAATTGTAGGTTAGGTGAAGGGTCAACACACTATTTAGCGCGGTTCTCTCTTTTTTATCCGCTCATAACCTTTTTTCGACCTCGAAGGGCATCGGGAAAACGACGAGTTTTCCTGTCGTATTGGAGTACCTATAGTAACCTGGGCTCGACCCAAACGAGCCACAGCTATTCGCGTGATTGATCGTGGACTTTAGCTGGAAGAAAAGACGAGGCTCTGCAGAGTCATCACTGTCACTTTTCCAACGAGAGACTTTTAATGATACCCAAGGATTAACCTGTCTGACTAATGATCCATTTCACAACCCCACTCTCCTTTCTCATTTGCTCGAGGACGATCAAGAAGAAAACACCCTTATCGTTTCATCAGACACACACACATATACATATATATATATAAACATGGTCAGTGGATAAAAAGGAAACTCGAAATCTGCATCGAATCTCGATAAACAATTTTTTTTAATTTAAACCTCAGGCATTGTTAAAGTTGAAGTGGAAATCGAGTGTCCTCAAAATCAGCATTACCAGTGACCATTGAAAACGTGTATGACCATAGGACACGTATCGAATGTGGTATTGGGCATGCAAAATTCATGAATTCGTGCAATTAACATTTTCCGCCATACGTATGTTTCCGGTCGATAGTGCTGTCGTGTGTGCACTTACCTATACGTCCTCGTGTGTCAACTTAAGGCTGGGGGGTTGGTGAAATGCAATGGTAAATCGTAATCAGACTCGAATCCCGGACAACGTAGAAGAGAACGGGATAACGGTATCCGAGAGGTGTTAAGGGGTAGAAGAGGCAAGAGGGGGATACGAGGGAGGGAGGTGGCAGAATGTTTCCTGCGGTTACAGTACATACAAGAAGGAGTAATATTACAAATATCAGCTTAACACACAACAACCCCCTTCGTGTTAACGACGCTCTAGAATTGTGTTGGTTCGTATAAGCCTGCGTCATGAAACGAAGCGGCATCTGTTGAGTGTGCCGGGAAATCCGATGCATCGACAGTTCAACGATTAAACGAGAGCGGTCGCCACCTTGCTTGTAATCAGCCGAGTCATTTTTGATTGGCGCTGAGCCAACGTAAAAACTTAAACCATTTATCTAATTTTAGGTAAAACAAGTCGTCCACTTCTAAATTCCGATGAACTTTTCTCCCAAACGGATGAACCAATCGGGATGATATTTTTTGTGTGCCTTCGGTACGATGACTCTGAGGGCCTCCTAGTCGTCATTTTGAATAAAAATGTTCCATCCCTGAGAAATTGCGGTTTAAAAATATCATCTGTCTCTGGAACTCAAGTCCTACGCTGTACATATTTTTCTCTCTTCAATAATAAATGGAAATTGATAAAAATGGATGCCAAAGTTCATAATTGTAGCGAGGTTTCGTAATCGGCTGGAAAAGTGGATATTTATTTAAATGTTGATAATATAGGGATCAGAGTGTGGGGGATGGGATAAATGGGTATTCCAAGGCTTTCTGGGCACAGCTTGTATTGTTTATTGATGAAAGAATTCAGCCAAATGAAAAAAACGGCCTGAAAACCCTACTGGATTTGGCTATTTGTAGTGTGATGGATATTTTTTTATTTCTTTAACGATTATTGCTTATTGCATTTTTTCTAACGAAACATTTGACATTTGTTTTATTGATGGAACACTTTGTGTAGAATATTTTATTTTTTTTTTAATTTAAAAGTGTTTAGTAGCTTAGGAATTTTTGGGAATATTTATTGCGAATTAAAAATGAAACATATTGATTTTGCGATTAGTCGAGAAAAATTATTATCACAAAGTCCTATTTTAGCCTGCCCAACGAAATACGTTTTTTCAATAACTTCCAGTGTACTTTCCACGTAAAATTGCAAAAATCGTTACATACAGTTTCAAGGGTTGAAAACAAAGAGGTTTACAAAAGGTAACACTAGAATCGAGTCATAATCTCCTCAGGAAAAACTCAAAAACGTTGAATGAATTTTAAATTCTGGAAAAAAATATAAGCTCACAGTCTTTTATTAACGCTGACAATGTGAAATAATGATAAGCACGAGGGTAGAATTTAATTGGATGCCTATTTCCATTAGGCCCTTTGATGTGAGTATCCCATCTATTTATACATGACTCTCGGTAATACGGGCTTTAGTACGTGATATGCACCTGACTAATGAATCGCTAATAATTGGGATCCTATGTGCTGAATACATCAGAGCGTTAACGGAGACGCGTATCCGTCTAATATGCGTGTATACGTGTGTTTGAGGGCTACCAAGGCTGATCAAAGGGAAAAGTAAGTGAATGGCTCTGAGAGGACTACAGCCAATGAATATACGTGCACGTAACTCCCTCCTCCCCCACTTTCCTCCCCCAAGAATCGTACTATACTTTACCGTATACAGGCCAAAGCTCAAGCGAAGAACTTTCGATCAGCGAAGTAGAGAAACATTCGAAGTCATGAGTATCGCTTCTGTAACCTATCGAATCCTTTCATTCGATAAAGAAATTTTTTAAAAAACAACATTCTCGTTTACGAAACTAAAACTTTTCCCTAAGTGCAAAAAAAAGCTGAATGCTCAGATGAAAAGAGGTAGAAAAGCTTTCCGGGCTAAATAGAACTGCTAGAAGTTCCAGCTGATTGGAATTGATCCTACGATTAACGACTTATCGATTTGCTCTAATATTTTTATTCCTGAAGCTAAAAAATATTAAATCCTTCTGATGATCTTACTTTCAAGAGATAATGAAGAAATATGAATTTTAAGTTTCCACGTGTGGATATTGTTAACTGGCAGTTATTAATTTGGGCTTGATTAGAATCGTAAATGGACTTCTGGGGGTTATGAGTATGACTGATAAGAGCGTGCACGGGGGTACTCGGGAACTGATGGGGTTAAGGGGTTGAAAAAAAATAGACGTGTAGTTCTTGATATAAACTGTGATGCTTTATTATTTAGAGGCTATTATCGACCTAGAGACCTGAAAGAATCCCTATAATGTGATTCGTTTTGAATGGGCATTTATTAGTGAAAAGAGAAGTGCATTTTTTTAAACGAAAATATTTATTAATATGTTGATAGTGTTTAAAAAAAACAATAAAAAATGTAGGAAAGGAACAAGAAACATTGCCAATATGGGATGAATTCTTTTTTCCTCACTCGAATCACTCCGTTTTGGCGTTTCCAATGCTGGAGAATTGTTCAAAATTAGTGCTGGAGATGCTTATCCTAAAAATTCACCACGAGCTATTAATGCTGATTCGAGTAACGGAGAGCAGCGTAATTATATAAATGAGGAGACAGTTCCTGAATCATAACTGAATTCATTATGAATTCTCTGCTTCCAGAAGATTTTACGTCAGAGAACGAATACATTATCGAGTCGGAAATTCTAGGAGTGATGGGTGAATGGTTCTTGGATGATCGTATATTGGGAAAGTTTATTTCGGACTTAATGGCAGTACGGCCGGAAGGCGTTTTTTAGAACGAACTCCGTTCGAAAAATCAGAAGAAGAAATGTATTTTAAAATAATTACTACGAGAAATCGCGATGTGTTTGCATCGAATATAAATGTTAAGAAAATTATTATTTTAAAAATGGTAACCGTAAATTATCGAAGTAATGAATTATTATTCAAGCAAGCCAAAAAAATCTAAACAACATACATTGAAATACTCGTATCGTTCTTTTTTTGAAGGCATAGGGAAAATAATGAAATCCAGGGTCGGTAAGGTAGATTTCCTAACACAATTAGCTGATGGCCAAGAATAAGCTCGAGCATAAAATTCGTGTGGCGTTGTGGCACCAGTTCGAGGGTAATCCGATCCATTGATGGCTAGGTGGTCATCATGGAGCGTTGAAAATCGTCTGGTAGACACGGGAGAAAATGCACCCGGATTCCTCTTCCATCAATATCCGCTGTTTGTGTATATAGAGTGTTAAGGGGAGATATCAGTGAACAAAGGGAACTCGTTGGGATAAACGCGCGCAAAAATCCTTTGACGTTACCTCGAAATTAAAGCCGTCTTCACTGTCTGATTGTTCACCTGATCCTTATCAACCGTGTGCTTTCACTGACGGAATTATATATGACTGCTAGGGATTTTCGACCGCCGGACTAGAAACATCCTTTCTCTAGTTGCTCGCTCAAGCTTGGACACGAAAATTTACACTTTTGCGCGTAAAGTATATCACCGGAGCGGAATTTTAACAATTTTTAAAAATCAATATCAAAACGTGTAAACGGATAGAAAGATATTGGTGGAACCCTTTTCTTTTAAGCCAAACAGCTCTTCAATTTGAAACAGCGCATAAAAATATCAGCAATAATTTGAAACTTCAGTATCTCGAAAACTATGGCGAGTCGCCAAAAATTCTTTTAGGGGTTCTCTCAGATTATGAAAAAGAAGGGCTGCACAAAATTTCAGCACGATCGAATCGAGGAGGCTTTTCCTAACCTCACTCAAAAACTTGAACCTTCGATATCTCGAAAAGTACGGCGAGTCGCCAAAAATCCTTTTAGAGGTGTACGTAAAATATCAAAAGGAATGTAAAAATATCCGAAGTTGTACAAAAATATGGTTGATGCGTTTTTTTTTTCAGCGGGATGTAAATTTATCGGGCGCATTGCAGCAAAATGTAGTGTATATATTCGTCGAATTTTCGCCACTTTACGCGATAAAATCTTCCAAGCTGCGTCGCTGGCATAGAATCGCCAACCTCATCTACGGTTATACACATATAATTTTTTTTGCTACGTACGTACAGTGCCGTGCAATTTATGCCGGTTCGTTCTTTGTGTGTGCCAGGATGTAAAATGGACTACGGAATACTGGTGACACATAGACGAGCCACACAAACCCTAAAACGTGCACACTCAAGTGCTCGTATGACTCATGTGTATAACTGGGACTTTGTCACGCCCATATTTTCATTCTCGAGAAAGCTGCAAAACCGTGGGTTCACCAAGCGACCACGAGCTCTAGGATTCAGGGCTGGGAGCACTTTAGTCACTCCGTGTGCCGAGGGACCGATTATTTTACGAAATTTTATGGACCCCATCGTAATTTCAATAGTTGTAAAAATGTCGACCAATACTTCGAAATGGAATGACCGAAGAGACAATTTTCTTGGCTCGCTGATATTATTATCAAAAATAAAGTACTAAAACAGCAATCAGTTTGACTCAAGTGACCTTATCAATCGCCATTTCATAAAGCTGTTCCCGAAAACAGTGTACAAAAAATAAATTTCGTTTATAAAAAAAAATAGGTTTTTCCAAATATGCATCTTCGTCCCT
Source organism: Ophioninae sp. A BG-2022a (assembly GCA_030523105.1). Lineage (NCBI taxonomy): Eukaryota > Metazoa > Arthropoda > Insecta > Hymenoptera > Ichneumonidae > Ophioninae sp. A BG-2022a. The sequence goes on from JAPYZI010001485.1 coordinate 20,627, forward strand.
GAGTGGATGGGCGATCATTGAACCCGGAAATCCTCCGAGTATTCTCCCAAAGGACGGACTACCGAGCCATCTGACAACGAGCGAAACACGCATTAGTATTGATCGTTCTTGAAGACGAAATGCGCTTTTTTCCAACCTTTTTTAGCCTCGCGGTACCTCCGGGATCAGGGTCGCCACGAGGTCCAAGATATACCGGAAGAAGACTTTATTTTTCACTCGGATAACTTGAAAATCGAAGTGGAGTGTCTCGTTGAACTTGGCTGCCGGGTAAGTTCGACATTCCCTTCACATCCCCTGTCGCCCAACCGTCTAATGGCCGGCGAGATGCGAGAAAGTATCCCCCATCGTCCTCCATGTCTGCACGGGCCATCGAGAGGAAATCTCTCGAAAGAGCACGAAAAACTTTTCACTTGTACAGGAAAGACCATAAATTGCAGTATCGGAGTTGGAAGAAGCGTTAACTGCGAAGGTAGAGATTAAATGATTAGGGAGGCCATTTGGCAGGGTTCTTTATCAAAAAGTTGGCTACGGACGTAGGGTAAGCGAAAGGGGGGGAGCGGCGATACTCGATAGACCATACGTACTCGCTTCCTTTTCCGATGTTGTATTCTACCCTCTCTCTATCTCTCTCTCTCTCTCTCTCTCTCTTCGTACAGCACGTAATGCTCTCCTATATTATATATCGTCCATTTACCAATCCGACACTTCGCGAGACTGTCTCGACGAATACCACTTTGCACAATCGGTTTTGAATTTATACCTCGCCAACAAGTGCTGCGTGTACAGAATTTTTTATTTTCATTTGTATTTCCGCAAATTTTCTTTTTGCATTTCCTTTCTCTCGTTAATCGCACAATTGTTTTTTTTTGCATCGTTTTATTTTTAGTTTTACGCTGATTTCAAGAATTCTGCTTTTTGCATTTCGTTTTTTCTTTTATATTTAATTTACAGAGTAATTTCTTGAATTTTGTTTTTTTATATTTTATATATAGCTCGAAAATTCGTTTTGCACGCTTTGTTTTTATTTTTACGTTGAGATCACAATTTTTTTTTCTTTTTCATTTTGTTTTTTGCTTTTAAAAATAATTTATAAATTCCTTTTCTACGTTTGTTTGTTTTTATATCGAATTCATAAATGTTTTGCTTTAAATTAATAAAGATAAAAATTAACAAATTCTTTTCGTTCGTTTTGCGAGGTAAGTCGATTTCCTGAAGTAAGTACGCTAAGCAATCAGAAAGTATCGAAAATTCGACTTACAAAGTTCGAAGAAGTCGTCGCTCTAAAACAACAATGGGTGACCATTATTATTGAAAGTGAATGAACGGTCGATCGGTGTCTATTTTTGCTAAGGGAAAGACTGTTTGAATCTTATGCCTATTCATGATTCTGGATGAGGTTGTTAATCGATATCTCATTCCGAGCCATTAACCGTACAAACGATTTTCCGGTGGCGCGATTGCGGCTTTGCGAGCTACGGAAGAACGATGTAGCTTCCCATTCTGTGAATAACATTCATGAAGAACCGACAAATCCATCAAGCTTATACCCAAAGAACGCCGTAAGCTTTTGAGGAAATGTAGAGACGGAAAGACTAAGAAAGAGGGAGAGAGGGATGGGGGGAGGAACAGGGTGAAGATCGAGCCCTTCCACAGATCTTAAGAAGTTCACTCCAACGTTGATCCGCCAAAATAAAAGGGCTACAAGGCACCCGCTGTCAGCTTGTTCCACGAGAAACCTCTGCGAGGTTACCGCTCGTTGCAAAGTGTTAAGAGGGAACGCGATGACTTTGAAAAATCGATTTTTTTGCATTTTGTCGTGATGTGTATTTTGGAAAATATGCTTGCCAAAAATTATTGCATAATTTATAAAAATGAGCTAGTTACGGGACTTTTAGTGGGAGGGCGTAGGGCAGCTTTTGTAGTGAATCATAGAATGTTTTTCTAGAAAGCACTTTTTTCGAAATGACACGCGCGATAACTCGAGCGGTTACAGTCGGATATGTCTAATTTTTGCACGCAATTTTTTGTCATCGCAATAGTGTTAAGAGTAGCTGTTTTATTTTGTTCTTTTTTGACAATCACTATTTCTTAAAGGATCCGGAATGAAAATACTTCAGGTGATAATAGGAGTTTGTATTTCAAAATGTGGCCGTATTTGGATAAATAAACAAAATGAAGAACGGCTACGCTAAACGATAGCGAGGTTAATGCAGATGAAGGAAAAATTTTATTTTTTCGTTTCGGACGAAACAAACCAGAGATATCAATAGCACCAGGAAACAAAAAACTTTCCGATAGGCTTTCACTTTTCAATTTATCGTGCTTCAACCATTTTTCTTTTTTTTCAATAAAAATGTACTCGAATCTTATACAATGCATGTATAATAACATATCTTTAAGCGAGCCAAAAAAAAAATCATTAAGTGTTTTTTAAAGTTAATTGTGACTAACCAAAATCAGTCGACGTGAGTTAAGTATAGTTGTGCCCTAAAATTATTATACACAGTTTTATTATTATTCAGTATAAACTATTGCATAATTTACAACATAATTTTGATTGTTTATTTAATATATAATATTATTATTTAGCATAAACTATTCGTTTGATTATTTAATATATAATAATATTATTTTACATATTTTTCATAGCACGCCCCCAAGATTGTTTTACATATCTTCAAACGTAATTAGAATTAACTTTCATCGAGAAACTTCAGTGAATTATTCAGAGAAGATGAGTTCGTACAATTTTTACAGGATTTACATTATTTCACGGTTGAATTGCGTCGAATGAGGTTATGATTATCGTGGAGGAGTATTAATAAAATTGCAATGGCGTCACGGGATTATAGAGGGTGTGCAAAATAAAAATGTTTACACGATCCGCGTTACAACCACAGAACAATAATCACGCAGGTTCATCAATTTTGCGTTAACTAGATGCTTTGTCATGGTTGATATCGGCGATGGAAGATACTTCAGGCAGAACGGACCATTCGCATAGGCCTCGGGAAATGACGATCCATTTTAATTAGTCCCCGGTGCCTCTCGTATGACAAATTATTACGATGGATCGGACTACAACCCGAGACCGGTAATTATTTTCATGTACTCCATAAAAGCAAACTTGTTTTTTTTTTAACGTTTTATATTGGATGGTTATTAAATTATTAAAATACGGGAATAAATAAACATTTAAACAATCACGGTTTTCGATATAATAATAATACATTGATTATTTTCGAATTTTTCACTAAATAATTTATTAGTAACAAATTTTTAGAAAATAATAATAACGTGAAGATAATACATTATTTTCACTAAATAATTTATTAGTTATAAATATATGTATTTGATGTCCTTTTTTATGGGAAAAAAAATTGTAAAAATGTTGTACCATCAAAATTTAGGATCGACAGATTGATTAGGCTGAATTTTAAATAAATAAACTGCGTTGTTACGTTTACTGGGCGATATATTAATAAAATGGTGAAAGATTTATTTTAACGATGAATTAGTCAACATTCATTTGAAAATTCAACTTATATTGTGTTTTTATTTTTATTAAACATGTTTATTTAACTTTCATTATCAATAAAATAGTATTTATTCGTTTTTAATAATAATTTGATATAAATAATAAAAAACTGAAAATAAAATAAGTTTTTGGCTAATTATCAGTAATCAAAATAATAAAAAATTGGTAATTATTGATAATAATGATAAGATTCGACGGTTTTAATTACATTGTAAATTAACTATTTTTTTAGGCAGTTGACTGTCACTGACGAAACGTCAGTCGAGCACATATTGTTCGCAATGTACAATTACTCGATCATACAACGATTTTTTTCAGCATTGGCATGGGGGTATTTGAGGACGGTCATAGGGGACTTTTCCTTTGATTGGCACCTGTGCTCTGCTAATGAGAATATACAATTTAATCGTTGAATGTAACAAGCGAATGTACAGTCCCTGACAAAAGCTCAGTCAACTACACGCCAATATTGTCGAATTTCACTCGAATTATTATTAAAAATAAAGATTTAACATTTCCAAATGTTAATTCATCATAAAATAGTCTATTTGTGAGGTTAAACGTGCATTTCGGATTAACTTTTTGCCCGACGATTCAGCTACTGATAAAAGTGAAAAAAAAAAAAAAAAACATTTGGTATCTCGATGATTTTCTTCCTGGTATACTTGAAGCCCCAACAGCTAGGGAACTTCCGGAAGTGGATATTCATTAAACAAATTATTCGGTGAAGGAGCGCGATAAGTTATCAGCGCTATAAATTAAGTCAAGATTGTGACAACTCTCCCTCCCCCCACCCCCTTTGTGTCTTCTCCCTCAATCCTTTTCTCTCTCGACCCTCCCTTTTCCCTTTTCACTTCTCTCCCCCCACCCCCTTTCTCTCTCTCTCTCTTTTTACCCTTCAACCCCTCCCTCCTTTCCCTTCGCCCTTTCGCAAACCGCATATTCCAGCCTTTCATTAATCAGCGGGAGGTCTTTCGATAAATCTTTCCGGATGCCTCGAGCGCCCCGACGTCTTTATTAGAAATTATGGGATACTTGAGTTTCGCCACGAGTATCGTATAAATTCCTTCGAAAAATGAATTATTAAATACTTTTAAAAAAAAGATGGAAAAAAGGAAAAAAAAAAATAATAATTAATTCGTCTCGCAAACACGAACTCACGTAACGGGTATAAACGAGATCCTCGTAACGTCAAATAACACCGAATCGTTTTGAAGTTTCAAAGTGCACTTAACGTCGACGAAAGTTACTTCTAATTACGTAGAAAGTACACATCTTCGTCATTGATATGGAAAACATGTAAAATAATAATATAATATAATATTATATTATATTATATAATAATAAAATCAACAATAAGAAATATAATAAATATAAAAAATAATATAATAAAAGAAATATAACAATAATCATACAATATAATATAACATATATTAAATAATAATATTACGATAAAATGCAATAAAAACGATCGATTTTTTTTAAATCTTTGCATCGATGTTTCTGAAAAAAGCTTTTTTTTTGTTACTAGATTCTCACTAGATTCGTTGTATAATATGGATGTAGAACGAAAGTCGAAAAAACGCGGTATGGGGAAGAACCCCGACGAAACACTGGGGGATTTAACATCGAGAGATTTTTATCGAGGGTTGTACGTGTGAAGGGAGGAAAATGGGAAGGGAAAAGAGGAGAGGGGAGGTGATCTCTATGAAAGTTGCTTACTTAGGCTTGGACGGTTCGTGTGGTGGGGAGTACGTCACCGAGGTTTCGTACGTACCCCAACCCTGATTGTGGCTCTCTTTCCCCCTTCGTGTCCGCCGAGATAACGAATGACTGTTTGACATGGACTAGATTTAGTGGCAGTTTAATCAAACGGTTAGCCCGGTTCTCGCTCCGAGGAAGGAGGGTCCGTATTATCGGTACTTATGCTCGGAATTAATGTACCTAGTTTTACGACGCGCAACCGATATACCAATTGGCTTCTGTCCCGCCGTGTAATTCGACCAACGACCCCGAATACGTATACTCCAACGTATATGTTTAATGCCTTCAAACGCATCAAGCAAAAATTGATTTATTTCTCAACGAATACGTTCCGATCAATATTCCAACCGTGGACCAGTCACCCCGACAGTTTCGGGCGTTGATTATCAATATTGGGTTTCAAATAAAACATAGAATCAAATAAAATCTCCACGTTTTCAAAAACGCGTAAGGATGAAAAATGTATCACGCGAAAAATAGGAACATAAGTATTTTAAACGAAACCGGAGGAAATCGTACGATTTGATAATTTTTCCTAACGGAGTATCATTGATCATGAATTTCCAATCGAATTATTCGTTTGAACTGAAGTATTTTTTTTGCCACTGAATTTCATGATTATATATTTTAATTACTTTATTCATTCATTCAATAATTATTAACTTTTCATTACTGATTTTATAGGTATGGATGGTAAATTACTGATTTAATAAATATTAAAATTGAATCACTGATTTGGTTGTTAATTAATTATTGAATCAGTACTTTAGTGATAATGATTCATTAGTTACTGGTACACTACTGATTTGGATATTAACTAGTTATTTAATAAGTAGGTTGATATCAAAGACTAATTAATATTTAATTACTGATTTGGTCAGTTTGGATATTGAATTGCTGATTTAATAAATATTAATAAGTTATTTAATCAGTAACTTAACGCCAATAATTAATTAATCAATATTAAACTACTGTTTTTTTTATTAATTAGTTATTTAGTTAGTAGTTCAGTATCATAGCGGATACCTTCATTAAAATTAAACAACTGTTTTAATAATTATGAATAATTACTGAAATTTCCGTTACTGATTTTCAATGACTGATTTAATAATTATAAATAATTACTGAAATTTCCGTTACTGATTTTCAATGTTTCAGTTAATAATTATAAAAAAAATTATTAAAATTTCAGTACTTCGATAATTACAACTAGACATCAGACTATAACTACAATTCAATCGACAATGTACCAGAAGCATTCACCCAGGCATTTACATGCGAAGATTGGAGGACGAGAAGAGTACGATTGTCAATCCCAAGCGGGTAATGCGCGGCACATAGGAGGAGCGATAAGAATGGCAGGAGGGGAGTGGGAAATATGGTATGCAGTCAGATAGTCGATCTACGGTGTGCGTGTATGATCGCGCGCTCGGACGAGCGCAATCGGAAAAGTCGATCAGGCGGGAGGATGCAACGAACCGTGCACAATTGTTATAGGCGTACAGACATCCATACGCATACACATAAGTACAAAAGCTCACATGACTCATAGTTCCCAATCACTGACATCCATCTTCCAGAAATCTCTCTTGGTTTTCCCTTTTCCCTCTTCCCCTTCCCCCATCTATTTCCCGTGATCCAAATTTGTCTCACGCACCCCCATCCCTTGTTCCCATCACACCCTTCTACTCTGCAACAAACGCTTTCTTTTCCGCAACTTTTCTTCATAGCGAAGGGACTCCCTAAACTTTTTATCCTCCCGCGATTCTCCGCGACGTTATTTCAGGTCGAGAAGAACGGGGCAATCGACGAGAGAGCTCGCCTCGAAGGGTCGCTCACATTTTATCAGTCAGCAATCCTGTACCATCCTTTTTCGGAGGGGGTGAATATAGGGGTGGGGATAAATAACCCAAATTTTACCGAGAATTTATATCAGAATTGATCAAGGGATATTTCCTTCTCCCACCCTTTTGTCACTAAAACCACCTCCAACTTTCATCCCTGAAGCGATTTTTCTCATTTATTCATTCCTAAAATTCATCCCCAACCTTCTTTATCTGCGAAATCATAATCAAACTCCTTTATCTCTAAAACAATCCCATTTTCATTCCTAAAATCGTCCCTTTCAACTTTTCATCACTAAAACCAGCCTACTCACTTAAAACCCTTAAAAAAACCTAAATCCAGTCAAAAAGCCATTAAACGATTAAAAAAACCTACAACCGTCGAAATATTTAAAATCCTCGAAAATAGAGCCACTTGAAATCTCCTTTAACCCTAAAACAACCTCCAACGCCTTTTATACCTAAAAACATCCCTTTTCCACCTTTATCCCCAAAACCACCCCCAAACCCTTTCGTCTCTAAAATCATCCCCACTATTTTTACCCTAAAATCAGCCCGAATTCTTCTTATCCCTAAAACAACCCCACTAACTCCCATATTCCTCGAACCACCCCTCTTTCTTCTTCATCCCTAATACACCATTCCTCCCCACTCGTCTATAAATGGAATTGCCTGGTGACAAATTGTACGTATATAAATGGACAAATATCAAATTTCGTATAGTGCTCGGGGTGGACGGTGCTTACAATGTGCGCGAATTTCACCCCCCCCCCCCCTCAAACTTTTACCCCCGAACCCTCTTCCTCTCGTACTTCGCAAGGAAGTACGACGCAAATGTATGAGTGCTGCTGCCAGGGTGGGGGAAGTTCACAAAAGCTCTCGAAAGCGCAAGCCGATACACATACACATTTGCAACGAGAGCCCTCTGGGAGACGCGCCACCTTTTCTCCCTCGGCCAAGTGCGTTATCGAGTTGTATGTTTTGCATGAATTTTCCATAATTCGCCTTCCCGTCACGTTCAAACTCGTACGTGCATTTGCTGCTGCCGGAGAACAGAAGCTACGAGAGGCCAAAGAGGGGGGGGGGGGGGGGGGGGGGGGGGGGGGGGGGGGGGTTGGTTCATAAATATATGCGCTGATTAGTATACGCGGAGGGGCAGATGTGTTTCACACGGGAAATCTGGCTTCAAAGTGACCGACACTTCGAGAGCAACATCCCCCACGTTTTACCCAGGCTTTGTTTATGCTACGTACTGCTTGAAAAATGGATTAAGGTGTTACTGGATGGACCGACGAAAAGTTTATACGAAATGGGGGAATCGTGGATTCACGGATCGTCGAGTATATCCTACTTACGAATACATAATTTCATTATAAATTTACACTTCGACATGTTTATTGTATACGGTGACTGTGTGTGTGGGTGTTTTTTTTTTAGTATTTTTTATTCAATATCCTCCGATCAAATTTGTTTGATTGAATTTTTTAATTGCCTCACTGTATTGTTTATTTATATTATTTGATATGTTCTAAATTACTTCTGAATACATTTTATTCAATTTTTTATTCTATGTTCTCTGATTCCATTCGTTTTTATCAATTTATTAATTACTTCATTTCATTATTTACTTGTTTCCACAAGCTCTGGTTTGATTTATTTTACACTATTTATTAATTGTTTTATTTTTGTATTTTTATTGTAGGGAAAGTACTTTATTGTTTTTATGGTTTTATCCATTTGATTATATTTTTTAATGACTTTCATACATTGTTTATTTATTTCACTGCCCTGATTTAATTCATTTTATTGAATTTCTCAATTGCTTGATTTAATTGTTTTTCAATTTGTTTGCACAAATTTTTGTTTTATTTATTTTATCCTATTTATTAACTGTTTATCAATTATTATTTTTGTACTGTTATCTTATATTTGTTATTTATTATTCTTCCTTTCATCAGGCGTATTTGTTTAAATTTCAATTGGAGCCACGAGCGGGAAGCGTCTCACGGTTGTTATTACAAGACTAGTGTATTAGGGTACACACGGAATTCATTACCATCGCTAAGAGGCACTGTGGGAATTTCGCAGGCGGTTCGCGTTAAAGACGATCTCGTTGCGTCTCGACGTCACGTTTATTATTATTTTGTTGAAAAACATCGCGGCTTCCAATTTGCCATGAAAGGTTAAAGGTGACACAAATTTTGTGATTTGTGTATGAAAACCCTAACAATTTTTTTAAACTTTTAAACAATAATTATAAAATTCTTTTTTAGTACCTTAACCCCTGCAATTAATTGTACAAAACAACCTCCCCCCGTCCCCACAACTCTCTCCATTATTTTTTTACGTCGAAATTTGTATGACGAGAATCAAAGTTCGAAAATAGCAGAATTTAAGAGGAAGAAACAATTTATTTAAACTTTGAATAACAATAATGAAAATAATGGTAATCATTACAAATAAATAACAATTTTGTAATTATTATATAATAATTGGTACATAATTATTATATAATAATAGTACATAATTATATAATAAATATTAATTATTAATGATTAACATTATTATTTTTATTTTATATAATTACCGTATTATAATAATATATTTTTGTATATATACATATATATTACACATTATGGAACCAATATGAATCAGTTATATAAAAGATGATATAATACAATTAAAAATATTTTCATAATTTAATAAATATTTCTATATAATTACACGCACGTATACGGTAAAACAATAGAGACAAGTACTTAATACGTGTTATATCGGACTGTTCATACCAACATCCTGCCATTTGATAAAAATCGATCTACATATATCAGTATCTACCAGAGCGTACCGTATTTCTCCCGGGGGAGTAATTCGCCTATCCGATTTTCATAACGGCCAAAATTCACCAGCACACCCGGTTAATGTCAAGCTTTCGGGCCCATCCCACCGCAGGTACCCCAGGAGGATTGAAAAAAGAGGATGAGTGGAAAACGCTGGCCGGAGGAGTGGGGGGATTGTTGGGAGGGAGAGGAGGAAGATTAAACGAGGAATGGAATTAACAAACTCGAGCGAGTCACGCTTAATTCAAGCGAATGAGGAAATATATATATATATATAGATCTTGAACGGAAGTCCCCGAAAAAAAAATGAAGGAAAATGAGGATTTTTCTCAGACGATAAACAATGAGTAACGAGCGAATGCGCGATGAGGGAATACGAAGAAAATACAATACGCTGAAACATGATTTCAGGATTAAGTAGCTGGCTTGAAAAATGACTTAAGGGAATGACGAACACGTTGGAAACTTTTGACGTGGCACTTCCTTACGTCGGTAATGACAATTTTGGGATTTTGCGCTGCGAGTAACTACCGACGGATGGCGCGCCCCGCACGCGAATTCGGTCGCGAACTCTCGACTTTCCGGGCGAAGAATCGTCGCAGGACAATTGCCGAGCGCTGAGCGTGGCCGCGTGTGTCTTTATGTGCGTGTGGATTCGTTACGAGCGCAGCGTGGAGAAAAGACGCGCGTAGTTTCGTCCCAACGAAAACACACACGTATCTGTACGTGTGTCAAACGATACTCACATACATATAAGTGGTATATACTTTCTGGGAAAACTATATGAGATATCAATATGAATCTAACGCCATTATTTAAGTTAAGAAAAAACCCTTGTCCAAACACACCCATTGAATCTCTATAGTATATAAGAAGCTCTACTCTACGACCTTAAAATTTCGTGATTCTTGAGATTCCGGAAAAGTGGCCGGGGTAGTCGAACATTTTTTTTTTCTGTTTTAAAAGTATTAAAAGGGTCTATTTGATCGAAAATTTGATGCTGATTACGAATATCATAAAATTTTTGTCGAAAGCATGGAACGAAGCAAAGAAAAACGCGTTTTAAGGGGTTTTTTACGATTTTTTCATAGAAATTTTGGGTTTTTGGAAAAATTAATGGTAGATTCGTGTTCAGGGGATCAAATTACATCGTAAAGGACCTATAAAAAAAATATTAA